>PNEQ01003616.1:35053-94425 GCA_003012365.1 Medauroidea extradentata | reverse complement strand
GCGCTCTCTCTCTCTCTCTCTCTCTCTCTCTCTCTCTCTCTCTCTCTCTCTCTCTCTCTCGACACCCCAGGGTTCAGCCCTCATCTGTAGAGACAAAGGTGGTACACCCACTATATTACATAAAACTACTATATTATGTTATTGGTCACTCTAACCAAACAAATTAATTTAGATTCGTTAAGCACTTAGAGTACTGCAGATCTATTACAAATAAATCAAATTCTTTCACAGTTCATATTTCAAGCTTTTCTATTATTTTTAACCTACAGTGAGAAAAGTAGGCTCATTGGTTACGGTGGAAACTCCTCGTTTTTATCTTTTACCTACGTTTAGTAACACATTTTAAAAACATACAAACATCGATGTATACTTCGTATATAACTGTAAACATTGTTTTACATTAGTTAGCCTCCGAGATAATAAAACACACTCGAATGTTTGTTCCCAGAATTACCACCACGGTAAAAGAATAAATCTCAGCGTACTTGTAAGTAGTTGTTACTTATGTGTGTTAAGGACGTGTGCAACCACACTCGTTAATGCAGGAAGTGCAACAGTGGCAGTCTGTAACACAACTACTTAGCGATGCATGCACAATACACTCTGTGAGGGGGGGGGGTAGATGACAATGGTAGTGCTTGTTGTGGGGTACTGAAGGACACGGTGAGCAGCAAGTATAAACCAGGAATCGTCTTCACAACTGCTGAGGTCATCGTTACCGGCCGTTGACACAGTGTTTTGTATACTGAAGACATGAAAGACGTTGTGATGTTAAGGACCAACGATGACATGTTGGACTTGCACTCAGGAGGCCCAGGGTTCGATTACTGGCTCCGGCCATCCTAATTTTGGTTTTCCGTGGTTTCCCGAAATCGCTCTAAGCGAACACTGGCATGGTATCTTAAGAAATATTTGGACCTTAGCGTTTTTTCCTTGTTTAAGCACGGAAACGGGGAAGGCGATAAGTCGATTCCAATACGTGTGTTAAACATCGCTTTGCCTCAACGCAAAGTTCTCAAGGTTCTTATCTAGGTAGGCTGCATTGGGAGGTACAAAACCGATGGAGCGTTAAGAGTGACGTCGGTCGGCGTACGTAACACAATATCGCCTCTACACGCAAACCCCGCAACTGGCGCGCAGAGCTTTACTGTTATTCATTTTCCTATTGGAATTTAAGCGGTGACAGTATTATTTTATTTGCGATATTTATAGTTCAAATTCCAGCGCTTATTTCTATTATTGCGATTTTCGAATCCGGTTGGAATTTTCCTAGATACGGCAGTTTAAAAAACCTTTTTTAGCCATTTTGAGGGTCTCGAAAATCGTGTTTTCAATAAGCGATCCTAATTTTTTAAACTGATGGAAACAGCGTTTGAAATTTGCGTATTTCAAAGATGTACAAACTTTAAGCAAGTTGAGACGTTTCTTCCAAATATGATTACTTGTAGTTGTAACTCGCTGCAATGCATTTCAAGCGCAGGTAAATAGGAACCTGAACTAGCGGGCAGAGTTTTCGTAGGAAGTGTTTTCCAATGTGACATTAAGCGGTGGCCCTACTATTTATTTGTGGAACGTAAGTGATGAAGTCCAACGCAGCTCTCTTATCATTTTGTTTTACGATCACAGCTGGTATTTTTCCAGCTACAGCAATGTCAAGAAGCCACTTTTACTACTTCCGAGGATCTGGCAATATTGGTTTTAATGGGCGGACGGTATTTTCGTCGATAAACGCATTGGAAACACGTTTAAGAGTCGTACATGGAAAATCATTTTCGTACCAAGCTACAGCACAGATCATGTGCCAGGCCCTACTAACTCTTACGGACGCTGTCTACACTGAAGCACTAGCGCGGGTTAGAATTGATATTTATAGGCCTATGTCTAATTTAATTCGAAAGGGATCTGTCATTTTTCATGACACCACTTTCGAACAGAAACCATTTTCTGCACTGACAATACGAGAATATTGCCACAAAAATTAAAATGTGGGGTAAAAATATAATAAGGCTAAGTATTCCGGTTTTTTTTTCTTAACTGTTGTTTCTGATAAATATACCGGGAAAATGTACCGGATTCGTTCGTAATTTAAGTGTACAGCTACATTGGGCTTGAAGAAAACGCTAGGTTCAACGCAATGATAGGATCACCGTTTAAACCCCTGCAGCAAAAACTTTACATCGGGAACACTAGTAGCGCATTTACGACTTAGGCGTAGAGGCTATACCACACTACATGTGCCGGCCAGCGTCGCTCGTAGCGCCTCATAGATTTTCACCTAACACACTAGCATAACCCTTCACCAGGCAGCCGCCTTATGGAAGTCACAGCAGCAATTCAGCAAAACTAAAGTCGCACATAACTTACGAAGTTAAATCTTGATTGGTACCGCTGCAAGACGCAGACGAGAGCGGCGAAGGAGATAACAAGAGGCGGTTACATAAGTAACCTTACTGGGGTCAGGTAGGTTTGCACATCAGTCATGTGACCAGGCTCGATTACAAGTTCACGTCTAACGCCTGCAGGCAATTCAGGGTCTCGTTACTTATGATAAGCTAGAAAACTCTACTCAGCTTACTGTTTGAACGCCTCAAGCTGAAAGTCTGCCCCACATGTGTTAACCTCGTGGCTAATTACACCCGCCAATAAGTTGACCGGAAATACTAGACATAGCAGAGAATTGTCACACCTACGTACAGGAAGCTGGACAGATTCGCCGGATAAGCAGGCAAGGTACAAGATGTTCACTATGAAGTTAGAACTTTTTAAAATTCACGTAAATGGTTTAATATCGGTTCAGTGAAGAAGTGAAGTTGTTTTGGACAGCACTCAACATCTAGGTGTTTAGCGCTGGTGAGTTATAACATGAGGTGAGCATGGAACAGCGCCGGAATGAAGGGACGGGAGATCCCAGAGAAAACCAGCCGACCAGCGGCATAGTCAGGCACAATTCCCATATGTGAAAATCCGGGGACCGACCCGATCGAACTCGATCGCCTGGGTGGGAGAAGAACGCTCTAGCCACTGCGCCAATCGTAGCCCCTTCGCCAGTTAGTTTAGTATTTCCGCCACTTATTAAAACAAGTGACTATAATAAACATTGTTGATTGCTCGAGAAATATAACGTCTGAGGCTGCAATAATTAGTGACTAATGCACGTCGGTAAAGCCTTAAGAAGACTTGCGCATGGTATTTTATATTTTAAAATTGTGATACGATGCACGTGTAATTTACTAGTAACTTTCACTTTGAGTTATGTGCTATGTATTGTTCAATATTCATATATTAATTTGTTTGAATCAAAGCTTCCTTTGAACATATTTTACGGCACATAGAAAAAGGAAAATATTAAATAAACGTGTTTTTCTTTGTTAATTAAAGATATGGATACGTGCAAGGTCTTGAGATACATGAAATAAAATTTTTAATGATTTTCTTGCGGATACTGTAACATAAGTATAAAATAGTTTAGTCACGAAAATGTAAAATTTCGTTACAAAACATCATTTCACTCTCGGCAACTACCAATAGGGAAATCAGTACTGTAAGCACCTCATGACATTATTCAGATGAAGCGGGCATTTTGAACGTGTATATGTGAACTTCTAAAATCATCACAAATGCTTCACGAATACAATTGCAGGTACCAATAGTGTCATTAGAACACGTAACTTCAAACATGCGACCACATTGGGCACACTACCAGGCCACTGTGTACTTAAGAAGTGCTCAGTTTACCATGAATGGCATATAGGCAGGTAGCGCGCCTGGAGGATGCAGCGGCGTTACGTCACGATGTAGGGTTGTTTTCAGGACCGCAGACACCGCTAACTGCACGTGTCAAGGGCGACTGAAACACGAGCCTAGCTTCTACCCACTGCAGTTGTCCTATATCGTCACATTATATCTAGAACTGCACCTTGCCTTACTGCTGCGGCAAACCACACGTACCACCAGCAGTTATTGTGAGTGAAAGAGCGGGCATACGCCATTTATGCGCTATGTCGCCCAATAAAACCAGGCCAGACAAACCATAACAGATAAACTAGCAAGAATATATTTTAATTAGAACATACATCATACAGTGTGGAATGTATAAGGCGGAAAAGTTCGCGGGTACAGGTAGCCCAGGGGCGTCATTTAGGGGGAGGGGGGGCAATTGCCCCTCCTCCTGGATTTAGAATTTTAAGCGTATAAAATGTTTTTTTATTTTGTTATTTAAATGATGCTAACTTAAACACATAAAAATGAAGTTTTATTACTAATGTTTCTAATTTATACATGCTTATTTAATAAAAAAAGATGCAACAAGGTCACTGTCGCCGAAAAAAAATCTTGCCCCCCCCCCCGGTAATGACGACCCTTGAGGTAGCCAGACCTACATCAAGAACAATGGGTACAGTAACCACCCCTCTATTGTCAATTAAGTAGGGAACATGTGAAGTGACAATAACTCAGCATATACTACAAATGGAACATTGACATTCCGTATTCAATGCATGTGCATGATGATACGTATGCAGGCGAAAAAAGTATGATCGCCTTTTGATCCCACATGCTGGAAACGTTCATATTCATGTATGCCTGTATCTGTACGCCTGTATCGACACATAATAGTGAACAAAGAACCGCAATGAAATATGGAACAAAAGAGGTTCACGTGTCCGAACACGATCAGACACGCCGTTACTGCAATACAAGCACTTGAAGTCGAAACATTACAATAATGTCGACAGGTAGGCAACCCAGTTAGCACGTACATGGTGACATTCTTCTGGAGACCACTCTACTAGCGATGTAAAACCTTGAATACGTATCATAAAGCAACTTAATTGTATCGTAAATGTCAACGTTTCATTCTTAGTATATGTAGATTTATCGTCACTTCACATGTTTATCAACACGACCTTCGCAGTGGTTGTACGCTCCTACTATTAACACTTGAGGCGCGGTTACTATACTGATTATTCTTGACTAGGTCTGAATACCTGTACCCGCGAGATTTTCCAACATTTGTATTCCATGCTGTGTAATGCACAAATACATAACAATCCCACAAGAAATTACGTCAGATAAAAATCACGAAACACAACTAAATAAATACAAATTGAAAAACTAAACTAAGTAAACAGCACAACTGAAAAACTGATAACACTTTTAAGACAGATGATTTCCTTACGTAACGTCGTCTTTGTTTCGTTCTCCAGTACTACGTCGGACAAATCGTTGTGTCCAGGTTACGGCCGTAGAAGAACAGGTCTGGACACTCGCCTGGAAACTTGACCCCCTTGTTGTTTGGCTGCAGTTCACCAAGTTACCGATAATGCTATACATTTTTGGCGCTGTAATCCGGGCGGTCGAGCCCAAACTCCGCCCACTTTCCTCCACTAAGATGAACAACTTATTAAAACGTACTTTTTTTTATCAATTTATGAAGTACTTCCGTCGCTCACAATTTTAAATCATGGCTCCTGAAATCTTTATTTACTTTATAATGTTAACAATGGGAAAAAGTGGGCGGAGTTTGAGTCCGACTGCCCGGATTACAGCGCCAAAAAGTACAACATTCTCGGTAACTTTGACGAACTACGCCCAAACAACAAGGGGGTCAAGCAAAATACATTGGTAGACACGCGAGTGTCCAGACCTGTACTTCTACGACCGTGGTCTAGGTTATACAGTTTGGCTTTTCACTTTATTTAGTAGTTTTATCTGATATAATTCACGTGGGAATATTATGTATTTTTATTTAACATATCTGTTCTATAACTACAGCTCATCTTGACTCTTGAGTTTCCTCGTTTGGTTTTTGTCTCGCCTGATTTCTGGGACGACACTGTGTTGCAATGGCACATGTCCAAAAATTTCTAAGAAAATCATTCACTGTATTTCGAATAAATCACTAGTATTGCAATCCACAACACCTTATAAACCTACTGGCTCTGGCTCCAAGTTTCTTAACCTAATATTATCGCCGTGCTTTGTCGCCTTTCTTGCTGTGCTGTCGCCCTAGTTTATTTCCTTCGCTTCTTGTATTATCATAACAGCTCGGCATTTGTATTATCTGCTGTGCGATTCGTGCTCAGTACGGCACAGTTTTCTCTTACTAGCAAGTCTGTATTTAGTCTCCGTGATTACAGTGCTTGTTTTCTGCGTCGTTCTGTGTCTACTTGTTTTCCCGGCGGGGTCGACCCGGATTTTCGCACGTGGGAATCGTGCCGGACGGCGCCGTTTGTCGCCGGGTTTTCTCAGGAATATCCAATTCCCTCCGTCCCTTCTCTCGGTGGTGCTCCATGTTCACCTCGTTCACTCTCATCGACTGTCAGACCTCGAGTGGACGTATTTTCCGCGTCCGAGACTAACGTGCGGAAGCTCCTAGTGCGATAAACTCACGGGCTCACGCCACCCTAGTTTTTAGACGTAAGTCACTGACCTAGCGCGCTGTCTTCTCGACAATAACCCCGTCTGTATATAAACATAAATTCTTTGTTTTGTGCCTGTATCTTTTCAAAGATTCTGCTCAATACCATAAAAAGAACCACAACACCACGTTTCTCAATTTTCTGCCAGTAGAAAATACGCTTAGAATAATAGTGGAGAACATGGAATGGGTATGCACAAGATTACATTTCTCTGAATATTATTTGCAAGCAGAAACCACTAACGCACGTGGATCAGTTTTCTAATAATCTACCCGCCGAAATTGTGCACACCACTCGTAGGCCATATCCAAAGGTATTGTCACATGGAAGAGAGATAAAGTTAAACTGCACAATGTACGCGGTAAGAGTGACAACTGTGGTTGCCTGCTTGAAGTTACTTGTTCTTAAGACCACCTTGGAAACTACATTTGAATCCATGAGAGTTTTGTGAATATTTTAGTTCCCGCACACTTCCACATAATGCTCGCTCCAAACGCGTGTTTTATTTCACGTCGTAACTGAAGAGGAAGAGAATGAAAACAAATGTTTTACCTAATGGCTTGAGCTACTTAAATATCTTATATAGCTTGTTTGTAGAAACTATTTTTATAACGAAATTTGTGTATATTATTGTTAAAAATTATTTAATACATAATATACAGTCTCAAGAGGAAAGTCATTTCAAATTTGATACTATACAGCTCAACTCATTATCATACCCTCATACTTAATTACCACAAGAAACATACACATTAATTTTAACACTTTCTTTTTTCAGTTGCCGTAAAATATGTTCTAAGAAGATTAATTTCCAGAAACTTAAAATACACGCGTCAAGAAACTTGAACGTAATACACAGCACGTGTAAATTTGTATTAAAGCTACCTAAATCTCTTCACTCACTCTTGCTCGTTTTATATTTTTAAAAATTTTATCACAGTTGCTCTCGTATCTACATACACACACACACACATATATATATATATATATATATATATATATATATATGTGTGTATAAATATATACATAATGTGTATTTGTGTTGCTGTAGCGAGGTAATAATGGTTATGTTATCATGGATTATATTTGGCAGTAGAACTAAGCTCCTAGTGTAGGTATTGTAGTGAAATGCAAAATGACAGAGAAAAGCAGCAGCTGACAATGTCGCAGAGTACTGAGAGAGATTGCTGACAGCTGGATGCACAGTAACGGTACAGCGAGGCAACACTAGCCACCTGCTGTCATCAGCTCCGTTACTCGTATGTAGTCCCTGTCACCAAGCACAGTCAGCCCACTGCCTACTACAAAGCTGCTGTGGGACAGCCACAGTATACATCAGCTATGGTGAACAAAACAGTCACTGCTACTTCTTAAGGGCGATGGAGCGCCAAAGCAGTGAATTTTCGCAATTTTTGACATAATTTTCCCCCCTCACTTATAATCGAAAATCACGGCTCGACAATCGGTAGATTACACTTTTGTACACCTTCTTACTTTATTATATAGTCACAGACTTTCTTATTTTTGGAGCACTGATGGCAGATAGGAAAAATGTTTCTTTTTCCTATCTGCAATCACTGCTGCAAAAATAAGACAGTCTATGACTATGTAGCAATGTAATAAGTTGTACAAAAGTATCATTTCTGGATTGTCGAACTTAGATTTTTTATAATAAGCGAGGGGAAAAAGTTACGTCAAAAATTGTGAAAATTCACTGCTTTGGCTCTCCAGCCCCCTTAACGGGAATAGTGCATGATGAATATGAAGAACATATTGGTTTGTAGACATGCGCCATTGTTCATATTCTGCTGACCAAACTCGAGTTAAATTACAAAGTACAGAAACAGGGGAAAAACAGAAAAAATCTATTCCAGAGGAATTTGGCGTATTCTCACAAACCAATACATTCTTATTGTGAACTCCCACTGCAACTAACATTTAAAAATCTCATGATAAATATTTTTATCGCTACAAGGTTTATAAAGGCATACAGATATTTCTAATCTTTCATGAGATAAAAGTTTATCAACTTCACCCTTTTACATTGTTAGATAATAAATTACTTCCATATTATATGGCATTTATTGGAAGCTAAAAGATTGTGTTATTTCTTATCATCCAACAATTTCCAGATTATGTAACTTGTAAGTACCTTACAATATAACAATGTAAAAAGGTGTAGTAGAAAAACATTTATAGCATGAAATGTCAAAAATGTTGATAGCCTTGAGTAATGTTTGCAGTGGAGAAAATACCGTAAATTAAAGATAGTCGTGCATAATTACCCTTAAGATTTAAGTTTCAACACCTCGTTTTTAACTGATTTATCTTGCAAGTAGCAAGCGAAGTAGCTAATTTGATTATAGGCTTCAAACAATATTATTTTACCGCTTATCGAACTAGTACGGAAGACTATTAGTCGTCATAGTTCATTAACAAGGCTAGAGAATACTGAAATCGTGCACGTTGCAGTCACAAAGGCATCATAAATATAGAACTGAGAAGATGTTACCACTGCAGTAATTGACAGACCCATATAGCCTCGTCTACGATAAGCAAGTAGCTAGGCACGGCACTGTAACTTGCGTATAATGCTATCTCGTAGTACATAACATTCACGACTTCTTACAGTACTGGCCACAACAGCCCCAGAATTCACAATCTCCCCTCCCTTATTGCTGTTGCCAATCTCGTGAGAGAAATGCACACTTGTCGACAGTTGTATTGGCAGTCCTCTACATGATGTTCAAAACTTCAATGCCCAAATTGATAAGGAAGTTGAAGGAGACTAACACAAATAAATTTGGCCAGCTAACTATGTGTCGGAAACAAATAGTTTACGAGTATTAGGTATTCAGAAGACGACGACAGCAATTGTTCACGGTACGTTATTTATTGTGCAATGCCCCAATAAACGTTCAACGTGAGCAGCATCAGCCTCCGTGCAGAGCGGGTATCGATGTGGCAGGGCGGCGCGGGTTTGCTGTAAGATGCGTGGGTTGTGATGTGTGTGTTTGTGCCCGCTGCACACATTCGATCACCGGACCTCACCCCATTGAACTTATTTATCTGGGGATACATGAAAACTAAAGTATATTCCAGCCCTGTCAACTTGGGGGAGGAATAAGTGCATGGGTTCTTGCGGCACAACGAAGTCCCTTTCTATTTTTTAAAAATGGTTATATATAAAGAAAATTAGAGTTTTTCTTTAAATACAAGGAAATTGTATTGTGTGATTTTAAATCTTTTAGCATATGATCCATACTATCTAATCTCAGTGTAAATTATTTCATTCGCGTAAGTCAGTTTGTTTTTGTCATTAGCATGTTCCCGTAACTTGTAAATTTTAACTTTGACCTGCCGCTATGGGAAGACTATGAGAGTTAAAAACGTTTCACAATTGGAAAATGCAGTCAAAATAAATGTCTATAAAACTAACACTACGTCGTACAAATATAAAATTATATATTTTTGCCACATGAACACCCTTTAAGTCCCACAAAGAGAAAATATAAAGGTAAACAACGGTAGGTATGCCTGTTGAGTGGCTCGCAAGTAGGATCAATACAACACGCCGGTCAGTGGAATGCTTCGTGCTTCACACAGACAGACGTACTTAACCCACGGAGCTACATTAAGGGCGCAGTCTACAGCAATTTTCATCTCCATGTTTTTTTATTTGTAACATTTTATTCTTATTTTAAACACATAATGTGACTAAATTTAGCTCTTATAAATACTTTTTTTTTATCTCGCCTAGTTTTTGCGTAAGGGCTCGTTAAAGTCAAAATTTGCAAATTACGGGTTTTAAGGAGAACACTACAATCAACTGACACACCGAACTGAAAAAATTCACAGGTAATAACGATGTTGTAGGCTACACGTTTATTTATGTTAAACCACAAAATACTATACTTTTGTAATTTTAAAAAAAATATTGAATTTTTTTAAATTTTAATTTTAAATTTCATCATTTTAATTTCAATACAAAAATTATTCTTTGCTTTCATGTAAGAGAAATTATAACCTGCAACATCTTTATCTACTGTGAATTTTTATTTTTTTATTTTAAGTTTGGTATGTTAGTTGGTTTTAAAGTCGTCCTCAAAACGGTAACATGTAAATTTTGACTTTAACGAGCCATTATACGATAACTGAGAGATAAAAAATTTCATAAGAGCAAAATTTAGTCATATTTGTGTCTAAAATAAGAAAAAAATATCTAGTAAAAATAAAAAAAAAATAAAAACACAGTGATGAAAATTGCTATAGACGGCGACCGTAAACAGTTTTCATAAATGCTTCCAAGGGGCAACACGGCACGTGAACACACGGGTGGTATGTCCCACGACGCGTTAAGAAACGTGGTAAGTGGGTCTTGCAAACACGCACGGCCTCAGCTACGTATAGGCCCATGCAGTAACTGTTCTCCAGTGTTCTTCCTGAACTTTCACACGTGCAAGCTTCCGTGTTAGATAGCCGCCCCTCCGGCCACAGAGCCACGTGCCTGCACTACCTACACTGTATTGTCCTGTGCTGCACTGTACCTGCTTCTCTGCCTGGATATAGGTCGTTCCGGATAAAATGAGCACTAAAAATATAACTAGCCGTTATTGCATATAATTCAACATTAATTATAGTTGCCTTACCGCTTGTATGTTTGGCAGCGAAAATACGCAGTATAGTTCCGTGTATTTTCCTGTTTAGATACAATAATACTGAAACAAATTCATCTGAAATCGACATAGAACTTTAGCAGGGCTTTATTGAGTGTTCAGTCTATCCCGAACCGCCTATATACGTATATTGCGCGTTCGTGGCGTAGAAGAGTGGAAGAGCTACGGGCGACACAGCGCGCGCAACACTCCTCATTCTAGCCTCTAAGCGAAAGTCATTGAACTAGCGTGCAGGCTTCTGTCCAATAGGTCGCCTCTATGCTATATTCAGTGGTGACCTATCATTTTATAACATTATAATAGAGATAATGTTGTATTATACGTGCCTACACCCTTTTTATAAGTACTGCACCAAGATTTTGACACCTAAAACGACCTGAAAACCTATTTTCGGCCACTTTTAAATACTTCTTGAGTCAAGGGTTGGTGGTTCGAGTCTCACTGCCACCCAAAATTTAATGACATTTCAAATCAATAATTAGGTTCTGTCCAATATAAGCAATAACAATACAAATTCGTTTAAATGCATCCATATTTTCTTATTTTGATAAGAAATTGTTTATAGATGTGTAAGATAATATACTGCACACATGGTGCGGAAATTTTCGCTTGTAATGTAATATGTTTCCCTCAAAATTATGGGAATTGTAACGCAAACATTTTTTTCCAGTCCACTCTCTGGACTATATTAAAACACGAATTTTGATATCTCACCTGATATAAATATTTGTGTCAAGTCACCTAGTTGTTTAGACGAGTGTATGTACTGTTAAGCAGGCAGGCAGATGGCAGACCAGGTGATATTTATCGTGAGAACTAGGGTAGCAGGACGGTGCGATGCTGTACCGTTCCTCTGGCCCAGACTTCCTGCACCATACTCACAACATCCTTTACACATAGCACTGCAGACTCCATCACAACTACAACCACCATACACGCACATGGGAAACCTAGTCGTTGCTCAGCCGGTTTTTATCGGAGCACTCCCATTTCTCTCGCTATTGCATTCCACCCTTGTTAAATACTCACCTAACATCAATCTCACCAGTGCTCAAGACACTGCTGTGTTAAGCAGTGGCCAAGTCTTTCTCCCGCTCTCGCACTCTACTTCCACCCTTATCCTCCTTCGAGAACGGAACAAAAGCGTCAGTAAAGATGTACTGGTAACTTGGAAAACATATACATATACATGTATGAGTATGTGCGTTTGCCAAGATGATGTTGACAATGCGTGGCAGGAACACCTGTTGATGATGAGTTTGTTGTCCCTTGTGACTATGCAAACGGCACGACTGTTAACTGCACGGAATAGGTCGAATGTCGTGAGTGCAGTATCATCTAAGTTCTCAGGCGCTACATTCTCATATCGCTTTGTCATTAGGGTAGTAATACTCTCTTCTCCTCACAGCTCCATGCGTCGTTAACTAACTCTATGCAAACAAAATAATGAATGTCTCCACGTAGAGCTTCAATCCAACATGTCATTCAACAGGTGTGCAACATTTTACATTTCGTCTTAATAGCATATCACTTAATGTTTTCCACTCGAAAATGTAGTTTTTTGAAATGAAGGCTAAAACGAGCGAAAAGGGCATTTTCACCATCAATTTAATAAGTGGTAACATTACGTTGGAGACATTCGAAGTACCAAGAGACACGCTGCATTCCTTTATTGGGTCACCACTGAAAGTCTGATATAAGCGAGCCGACCACGGCAAAACTGAACGTCGTTTAAGTGTCTTGCGCGTAGAGGCTATGATGTGCACAACGCGCGTGCCTCTATCATAAAGTCATGGGCCTCTCCGGTAAGTAAATTTAGGGGGGGACATGGGATGTAAATATTTTTGACGAATAGAAGTAAATATATCCTAATAGAATGTTTAATAAATAAATTTGTTTTTCCGACAGGTTGAGCACTGAAATAATTATCCTTTACGTGTATTAATATTTATTAGTTAACACTATATAAATAACATACAATACTTTCACTTGAACATCAATATGTCCCTGTGTCCCCTCCACAAGGAATGTTTGGAGGGGACATGTCCCCCCCCCATCCCCCCGCCAGAGAGGCCCATGACATTTATTGCTCGGACACGGAAAATAAATCCAAGTAAGACAGCGTCCTTTAGTTAGTTCAAAACTTATTATTGTACATTTAACCAAGGTGATATACGTTGGATCTTCGGCCAGGTCGGCCCCCGAATTTTCGTTCTGTAGGAATCGTACCGAACGATGCCGTTGATAAGTAAATTTTCTCGGGGTAAACCAGCTTCCTCCACCCTCCTTATTCCGGTGCCTCAACACTGCGACGTCACATTTCATGCCATCCTCCGAGGCAAGCAAGTACCTACGAACACGCAGTCATAAGTCTGCATTCGGGGTGTGATACCCTTCATAGCCCTTGGGTACCCTTCTCAAACGACATTTTATTAAATTTAATTGGATAGAAATTAAAGGCTAAAATGGCGTGTGAGCTAGAGCCTGGACTTGGACACGTAAGAGAAGGGGAAAGTTGGCGGGGCAGAGTAGAGCTGGGGGGTTTATTTATACATTGCGCTACACTGTAACATCGTACACATGTCAACAAGCAACATTACCGTCTCTACACCGTCACACCGCACAGTCATACTACCTCGCCCTACATAATTGCTACTACCAGACAATAATGTACCTGCCGCACGGTTAGTTCAACGTTTTATAAATCCAACTGTTGAAAAATGGCACTGAGAATATTACATTTAGTACTGTACTGTTATTTAAAATAAATCTTAATGTAATAGGTTTATTCTAACCAATTGAAAGGTACTATAGATACAATGTTCTGTGTAATATGTCAACAACTGCATATGTAAAACGTAGAGCTTACGTGCGGCACCGATACTTCCGACGACGTTTCTACTGCTTTGACCATTTCTTAATCTACCGGATGGTCCCGGCTACGGGAAGTTTCTATATTTGTGCAGTGAAAACGTGCAAATGTAAATTTTAGTCTAGAACTAATTATAATTTTCTATTCCTATATTACCGCGGCGAATAGAGTTCAACGGCCAACGCAGCAGGAAGTAGGGAAATATTACTGTACAGTAACAACAATTGTACAGTTCTACTCGCTACTCTGTACCTGCCTCCTGTACAAACAGTAAGTTAGCCACGACACAAGAAGTCCTAGTCTGCTTGTCTGTGAGCACTTTCTTTCAATTTACCTTCAAATTTGCTGATCAGACCATTCTCCTCCCACCAAGGCGGTACGGGGTCAATTCCCGGCGGGGCCGGTCCCCAGATTTTCGCATGTGGAAATCGTGCCTAACGACGCGCCGTTGGTCGGCGGGTTTTCTCGGGGATTTCCCGTTTCCCCCGTCCTTTCATTCTGGCGCTGCTCCATACTCGACTCATGTCACCCCTCACCAGCGCTGAAGACCTGGTGACGGGTGTTTTTGTGTATGTGAGGTGAAAATCGATGAGGTGCTACGAGCGACGCCAGCCGGCACATGTATTGTGATATCGCCTCTACGCCCAGAGTCGTAAACGAGCGCGCAGTGTTCCCGTCGTAACGTTTTTACTGTGGGACTTTAAGCGGTGACCCTATCATTTTATTGAACGTGTCACTGTAGCAAAGTCCAAAACTTGTAGACCTCAATTTCGAACAAATCCGTTACATATATCTTGAGGAATAACCGCGTGAAAAAGCCGATTTTAGCCCAGTCTTAGGCTTTAAAATAATGGTTCCAATGTGCGTGATGTATTGAAAGTCACATTCACAAGTAGTCTGAAGTGTGTTTTCTTTTCGTAGATAAGCGTAGTGGGTGCACGTTTAATGGTATCTGAGATAAAACGTAACTCCGAACACGCTGCACGCAGTTCGAGCGTCGACCAGGCGGTCGCCTTTAGTTTGTACTCTTTTTGCGATAATTAATTTTTTTAAAGTTAAACGAGAGCATGTATTAAAATTCTCTCTGGCAGTTTTGTTTGAATAGTTTTTGCCGTTATAGCTATTTTTTCCAAGTAAGAAATTATGCGGTTTCGACTAAACAGTCAACCAATCAAAATTTCGTTTATTACTTAATTAGCTAAAAACAATAGTATATACTGCCTTGAAAAATCAGCTAACATGGAGATTACGATTTTAAACAAAACTGCCAGACAGATTTTCGATATCTGATCTCATTTAGGGGTAAAAAAAAAAAGCAGAAACGTGTACGGTGCTACTGCTCCAAGGTTGCACGTACAAGTGAAACAACTCAGGTAGGGCATATTTAAAATACTGCATATGGAGGATAAATAGGGAGAAGGAAAAATTCGCGAATTCAAAGACAATCCACTGTCGTATGCATTCACAAGTCCTGTCTACTCATTCATTGTCTGCTATTCCAGTGAGTAGATCAACTTACATATTATTTAGGGTCATTTTCTCCGTGTACTTGCGATGCGTGCGCGGTGCTTCCAACAAAATTACTTATGTCGTCGCACACGCTAACTATATTTAACTTCAACTCAGAAGCTATATGTTTTAAAATTTAGAAGTTAAGACTGCATTGAGGCTGAGCCAACTTGTAGGCTATACTTCACACAACACGAGTGGTGGGGGAAGGATACACACAAATAATGTGTTAGTTTTAAATTAATAAAATAGAAGGAAATGCTAGAAGAAAAGGAAGAAAAAGGGAAGAAATGGCACTTTGTGTTGCTCAAATTGCATACACTGTAGTAAAGGAAGGTAAGGGTGGGAAGTTCAATGAAAGACAAATTGCTTTGAATAATTTAATGGAGTGGAAGTTGGAGACATAAATGATTCATGAAAATTTTTCGAAACGTTCCAAATTGCTATGTTTGAAACATTGCAAAAGAAGATTTCTGACTTCTTAACAACCCAAAATCCTATCACCAAACAATTGCCGCTAGTGTATATTACACGAGTGGTGGGGGAAAAGTCGCACAAGTAGGTGTGGTGACAAGACAAAGCGAGGCACATCCACGTCCTCTGTCAGGTCACATTCCTAACGGCACCACGACGTCAGTATCGAGGCCGGAGTGGACTATAATTGTCCTGTACTGATAACACCATCACTGTTTTTCACTTCACATATATCGTAAAGCGGTTACTTTGCGTAATTTTGTGGTTACTTTACACCACATACTTTTCTTTGAAGAATCTCAAATTGTTGAAGACTTCACCATTCACAGATTTAGTAATAAACAATACTTACGAGTGCCGGAAAACTTACCATTCTCAAATAGAATGAAATTAATTTGGTGGTGCAAAGTTATTCAGTGAGGTACAAAGAAACTTCACTTTAAGGGACTTAGAATGTATGGTGCATTAATTAGCGCTAGAAACTCCAGTTGAAATTTCGATTACTTTTATGCCAATTAAAAAAAAAAATAGATAGTAGTTTCTGTCAATTTGATAGGCAAATATTTTACCAGAGATTCGCATTCCGTTAGTGTTGTCTCTAGTACCAATCAAATGTGCGAAACTTCGGCGTCAGTGATTATGTCCTACAAATACGTTACACGTGAACTATTTTTGCTGAAGAAGTTGGCAAACACAATTATTCATGATTGCTGGTTTTTATTTTTACATATTGGCGTCTAAAAACCTGCAATTTTGAAATAATGCATTTAGAATTGGTTTATGTACTACACCCTCTTAAATGTGTTCAATTAGTGTTACATTAAAAATTTTATATTTTTATAAGAATAGTATTAATTTCTTTCAGACGGTACTTATGTGTACAGCTATTTATAACGAAACGATTTTAGCTTTTCATAACCATGTGTCAAGTAAAAATATGCATGTTACACTGCCATGCAAATAATGAAAACCAATTGACTTACTCAAATGAAACAATTCATAATGAAATAGCAGGCTATGGAATACGTAACCTAACATTTATAAGCATACAACTTAATATTTTAAACCACCGATGAAAATTGCAAAAGTACAGGGATAAAGTTGCGAATTCAATAGCATTTAAAATACTAATGTTGATCATTGTGTTTTTTTTTATTTGGTTACGTAGCTCAAGGCATGATATTATACTGTGAATTATTTCGTTTAAATAAGTCAAATGATTTTCACTATTTGCATTTAGATCTATTTGTTGGTATGTACAGCCTAGGAATATGTTTGACCCTTCACAGATAAAATAATGGCCACACGACATGTTCGCAAAGTTACGTGGCTAACAAGTGCAGCTGTCTTTTTTTATCTGTATAACGCCGGTGCCAGAAAGTAAGCTTTACATAGGCGTACATTTGCATTGGTAGACATAGATAGAGAGAGAGAGCAGGAGAGAGAAACAGAAAGAGAGAATAAGCAGGCTCAGGAGCAGACATTGCGCCAAGTGTTACTCTGTATGTCTATGACAGGACTCAAAGACGATTTGAAATTCTTTATTTAAAGGGGTGAAAATACGTGAAATGCGTTTTCGATAATCCTTCCATATCTATCGAATCAATCGAGATATCGAAGTGCTCTTTGCTTTAAATTGGTGCTTTTGTAAATATCCCAAGTACCATTTAAAAATTATTTTCCAAATTCGGCCCTAAACTGGTTAAAAAAAGGGGTAATATGTGTTTTCGACTTATATTCTATATATATCGATCCCATAGCTTTTTATATAGCGACGTGATTTTTGTTTAGGATTGATGCTTACTCACATACCTAACAAGTAATTTCAGGAATTTTCGAAATTCGCCACCTAAGGACGTGAAAAGAAGTGAAAAGTGGTGAAAAGCGTTTTCAATTAATCATCGATATATCTTGAACCCAGCGGGCTAATTTTGTGTTTTTTACGACCACGAGATACCAATAAAGTATTCTAAAACGTGATTCAACGGTTTTTCGAAATTTACTCTCTTAGATGGTGAATTGTTTTAGATAAATCCTCGTTATCTGTCGAACCCGTCGAGATATACAATTAATTTTTGCTTCAGGATGATGATTACAGAAATTATCGCAAAACGGTTTTAAAATTTTTCGAAATTCGATTTCTCAGTACCGTGCAGGGGTGA
The DNA here is from genome assembly GCA_003012365.1 of Medauroidea extradentata. NCBI lineage: Eukaryota > Metazoa > Arthropoda > Insecta > Phasmatodea > Phasmatidae > Medauroidea > Medauroidea extradentata. The sequence continues at coordinate 76,313 of PNEQ01003616.1, read as the reverse complement.
TATGTGTATTTTTAGTGAATGATCAATTTGATTCGACTGATTGGGCTAGCGATGTGATTTACACTTCAGTTGGATACTTATACAAATGTCTAAGATGTAAATTTAAAATATTTCGAAATTCGACAAAAAGCATAACATTTGTTTTCCATTAACCCACGATATTGAGGTGTTGTTCTCGTCAGAGTGATGCTTACGTAAATATTTTAAAAAAAATTATGTATGTAACCTTTTTCTTTATAAGAAACGTGATTATTAAGAATAAAACTAAGTTGGTCAATATTCAAGGCAGACGATCCGAAAAGCAGAAACGAGCAGCGAGAAACAACCTATACAGGCGTCACTCTACAGTAACCTATCGAGACGTGGTGTTGTACAACCTCTATGTACCCAGGACACAGATTTTTTTTTTAATTTTATTTTCATGAATTATTTCGACGTTACGTGACACAGTTGTTTGTTACTCAGGTCTAAATTCCGAGAGGTTCTGGGCTCGAATTCCGTTAAAATCTGCGTTCCAACGTTCAATTCTGACACACAAAAACTTCAAGGCAGATCGAATTAGTGCAATTTACATGTAGTCTTTAAAAGGGGTAAAATTGCAGTTCGCATTCCATTTAGGTTCGTCTAAAATATCAGCTGACATATCGTCGGTATACTGCCAAAAGTGATTAAGTCATAAATGCTACTTCGATTAAAAACAGTATTAAATTGTAGATATTAACAAAAATTTGGCATGTTACTATACTGTGACACAACAGTACGAAACGACGAATAGACTTTAAACTTAGGCAATTGTTCGTGAACAACTTATACATATTACCAGCACTTTTATCCTTTTATCTCATTTTGACTTGGTCACTTTTGGCAGTAAACCGACTATATTTCATCTCACTAATCTCAAGTTTGAGGCACCAAATACTTTTCCGCGAAACCTTTACCCACTGAAACTTTGTAATGGGAATAAAGTTCAAGTAAATATTTTGAAAATATATAATTGAGGATACCGTCACCAATGGTTGTGCACATGGTACATCAGACGTTTTTCATTCGATTAGCCTCTTACCTTAGGTGTCTGTAACTACCCGACAACGTCAAATTAGCAGGGCTATAAATAAGGCCCAGGCGAAGTCGCTGTTAGTGACATGGGCAAACTTCAGACTGCTTTTCGCGTGGACAGCTATAGCTACTTATCCTGCTGCAGAATTTTTTTTTACTAGCCGTTTGGACATTCTAACACTTGATGACTGAAGTACCAATCTTGTGTACAAAGAGGTTTTTCAGTAAAAGTATAAATTTGCATGCAGTTTTCTCGTTGTCGCCTCGATTTTGAGCTCTGGACCTATAATTTTATGACGCACATATATATAACGCAATTCTGGTTACTTTTAGTATCCTGTAATGCGAATGGCATCCTTAAAAAGGACTGTGCGAGAATACCCTTACTGGCTGTTTTCACAATACGGAAATAAACAATAAAAAAAAAAAACAGAAAACCAACAATAACAATTAGGCACTTTCTCCTTGCTTACGCTTGGAATGTATCGCATGAGTGACGAGTATTTCTTCTTTAACGCAAATACTGAACACGCGTTATACTTGCATACATACAAAAATGACGTGCACTTGAAGTATATCACTTCACGTTCACGTTGTTAGTATAGGCGGTTCGGGATAAAGTGGGCACTAAAATAAGCCCTGCTAAAGTTCTATTTTCAGCCAATTCGTATCTTTCCGCGCGTAACGGCAAACTACGGGAAATGCCTTATCTCTCTGTACACAGGACTTGACATTTGCGCGAGTAAGATCAATTGTGCAGTCAGTAGGGGACAATATGGTTTGATAAAAAATGTTAATTAATTATATAAAATACAAGTATGACGATTTATGTTAACTTTGTTTCAGTATTGTTGTATTTAAATAGGAAAATACACGAAACTGAACTGCCTAATTTTGCTGCCAACCATACAAGCAGTAAGAAAACTATAGTTAATATTGAATTACATGTACTAACGGATAGTGATATTTTTCAAATATTAAATTTTTTGTGCTCACTTTTATCCCGAACAACCTATAACATGATTTTCGGGTCGCTCAAAATGGTTAAAAACTAAATTTACAGACTGCCGTATCGGGAAAAATACCGGTCAGATCAGAAACACAAAAAAAGATAGAGGTGTGCGTTTTGCTTTAAACCATTCTTCCCACAAATTAAATTATACTGTCACAGCTTAGTGTTCCATAGAAAAATTAATAGTAATTGAACGTAGCTGCGTGGAGAGGTGATACAGCATTACACGCGCCGGCCAGAGGCACCTTTAGCACTCCATCGATTACCACAGCCTATCAGACCGCCGAGCAGTGTGCAGAGCTGCGGCATATAGAGGTTTGTTTGAAAACTACTCAACTTGCGCGAATAATATCTGCTTAGAAATATCATTCAAAGAACGTTACACGTGTGCATACCTAGTTAATGTCCCAGTAATCTCTATAGTTTATTATGGGGCCGGTGACCGAGGGGTCAGACCTCTCGCCTCCCACCAAGGCGATCCGGGTTCGTTTCCCGGAGGGGTCGGTACCCGGATTTTCGCATGTGGGAATCGTGCCGGACGATGCCGTTGGTCGGCGGGTTTTCTCGGGGATCTCCCGTTTCCACCGCACTTTCATTCCGGTGCCGCTCCATACTCACCTCCAATCACCACTCACCAGCACTTAAGACCACGGTGTTAAGTGCCGATCAAAATCTTTCACTGCGTATTGCTTATTTTCCCGCGGCCGAAATAGGTCATTTAGCGGTCATTTTTTAACTTGAAAATATGGTGCGGAGTATTTTAAAAAAAATGCAGTCAGGATATAATGACTTATGCAGAGGCGAGGTATCGGCGAGAAGACTGCACTCTAGTTCAGTGACTTGCGCCTAGAGGCTAGAGTGAGGCGTGATGCAAGTACTGTGTCGCCCTTAGCTCTGCGTACTTCTAGGCCTCGGAGGCGCAAAACACGTCCACGCAGGTGCCCACCTTGACAACAACAACGAACAGCGCAGTACAAACACGAAAAACAGTACTTTAAAATATAGCATACTTATTAAATGTTATAGTTGAAATTAAAACTAAAATTTTTATATTTGAATAACTTTGATAGTGTTGCGTATTTATGGAATAAATTATTTGGCAGAAATACTTCAATTACTTGAATACACATCTTGTGTTGCACGTCTCTGCACTCTCCTAGTGTACTTCTCGCTCAACAAACATGTAGGCACCTACGTGCTCATATTAGGCTACAATCGGTAAATGTTACAAATAGCTACTAATCGTGCACCGGCCACGCTACTGATTTTACACAGGTATAGTTTAGAAATGAAAAATGTTTCTACAGTGGATAAAAGTAGTCCTACGCAAAAAAAAAAAAAAGTAGTTAGGTTACGTTATTTTAGGTTAGTTAAGTTAGAATAGGTAATGTTAAAGTTAACTAACATAAACTAACCTATAACAAGCCTTTAGGTATAGGATTACTTGTAACCATTATAGAAATATTTTTCATTAATAAACTATACCTCTAAAATCAATAGTTTTGTCGGTACAATATGAGTAGCTGTTATTAATATTTACCTTATAATCTTAAAACAGCGCAAGTAAATAATAATCTACGGCCGCGTTGTATCTTGATTTGTACAAATTTGTGTTGCAAAACAATATTACGAATCCTTAGGCACTAGATTAACAACCAACTGCTTTAAAGTTAAATTCTAAGAATTTTAATAACGAAATAAGAAAAAAATGCCAGGGTTGCCATTTTTTCTTTTTTTTGAAATTATTTTTAATTTGCATGAAATAGTACCATTCGTTTGTTAAACGTCGAATAAAATTTTAAACTCGTTAACAGTGACACCGATAGGTTTTCAAGAGTCAACATTAAAAAATGATTGTATATCGTAGGTATTTTATAGGTTTTAAATTGCAGTAGTTTACCCGCAAATATGACGGCATCACGGAAAGTACGTTATTATAAACATTCAGCATTTTTCATTTCAAAATAATTTTACATTGAATGATTGGAGCCATATGACCTTCTGGACCCACTGGTTCCACACCGCATACGCAGCAAAAGTTTATATCGGTAAAATAATGATAAATTTAAATTATTTGGTAGCGTGTACATGTCCGCAATACTTAAGGGTGCCGCCTAACACGCACTTCAAAAGTGTCGTAATGTGCGGGGAAATTAGTTTTGCGAAACTATTTCAAATGTGCCCATAGCGCCAATACACAAAATGAAAACATACTTCGAACTAGGACGGATGGAATGTCACTGTTAACACACCATGCTTCTAAGTCCGTTAACATACTAAAAACAGGCTACAGTACTTTAAAATATACTAACAGGATGTATGTCAAACTCAGATATAAACATGCACTAGCGCGCGCCACGTAAGTTGACGGATAGCGAGCAGGTGGGTTCTTGCATTGTTTCTTAGTAGAACGCCTTTACTGTACTCGGGGTCAGTGTTTTCATCACGGGGTTTACAATATCTTTATGCCATGGTCTGATGTTCGAATTCCGGGAATGTTGCCCTATTCTCAGCTGCTGCTACGCGCCAACTAATGTGGCGCGCACTGTAACTTTTGAAGTCCCGTAGTAAAAGTGGATCGGCGGGAATCTCGCACGCTAGTTCGGTGCTTGGCTTGTTGTGTCGATGCGGCATTTGATGTGAGCTTCACGGTTGCCCTTAAAGCTACGTCAACTTCTGAGGCGCAGACACGCAGGTATGCGGCACCCTTGAGGAAACGAGCAGGGCTGTGGGAAGACAAGAGAGGTATGCAGGGAGACCCAGGAGTTGTTCCACTTCACGGTACGCTGAGTTGAGATGCAGGAAGTAGGTCATGGATTGTTTACAGCTACAGTTAGTTGGCTCTCAGCTGTCCGCACCTTGTTGGTAAACAAGCCTTCCTGCACTGTCTTCACGACTGACTGATTGTGCAGTACTTCCTCGTCGCTCTGTCAGCACTATGAGCTCAGCCACGCTCGTATAGTAAGCGACGATGTCGGGCGGACCACTGGAATACTCAATCGTCAATAACATCTGAACTGCTCATCAAAATGCATTGAGATTTTTTTACCGAATATATAGTAAACCAGCGGACGTTTATTTATATGGCACTATGCGGTGGTAAGCTTTATTTTCGAGTAAAAAATTATAAACTCTTTTTAGACACATAATTGCTTGAAACTACAAAACCTACAAAAACAGAAAACTGTAATTTTCATAATTTTTAATACGATAATATCTAAGCCTCTATAATAACCGAATTTCAAAAACACTCGCGCTTTGTTTTGAAAATAATTTTACTATTTGAAAATATCTACGCGAGAGGTTTACGAAGGTTAAATTATTTTCGAAAGAAAAACAGAGTATTTTGTTTAAATTCGGTTATTACAGAGGCCTATATACTATCATATTAAAAATTATAAAAAAGACAGTTTATTTTTTTTTTTGTAGCTTTTGTGGTTGCAAGCCTTTATCTTTCTAAAAAGAGTTTTTAATTTTTACTCGAAAGTAAAGCATACTACCACACAGTGCTATATAAATAAACGTCCGCTGATAAAATATCTACTCGGCAAAAAATCCTATCAAATTTTTATGAGTAGTTCAGATTTGATTGACGATTGAGTATTCCAACCGTCCGCTTGACATCGTACCTTTCCATGCCCCTTAAGAGTGAGTGGTAGATAAATAAACGCTTAAAACATCATCTGATTTCTACGCTTTTTTCGAAGCCAGTATGAAAAAAATACTCAATGACAATCCTAGATAATGGTGTTTGCCAACTTTATGGGTAAATATTTGTCCAGAATTACTAATTCGTTACGCGTGATCTCTTGCACCGCAGTTAAATGCACGAGGTTCCGGCGTCAGAGATTGTGCCTCAGAAGTTCGTAACACTGGAAACAATAAAACGTTGGCTGAAAGTATTGCCTAGGATTGCCATTGTTTAATTTTCGCAAATTGGCTTCAAGAAACCTAGTTATAGATTAGCGCTTTTAGCGTTGAATTGTGTACCACGCCATCTTAAGTAAATGATCTTAGGACATGTATCATATATGAAGGCATATTTTAAAATTTCCACGCCTTAAACCCATGAATTGCTTGCAAGCGTTTACAACCAACCTGATGAACGATAAAACAATTAGTAGTTTTAGGCCTTTTTTTTTAATGCCTTAGGTATGACATACACAGCTACACTGTACAATCGTACGACCGCTTGGCTCAATAGTTACAGTTCTTGGCCTGTGGGCCATGGGTCCCGGGGTCGGTTCCCGGTCGGGAGATGCAATTAAATGTTACCTCCTCGTGTTTAGGGCTGGGTGTTGTATTTTGTTTCTTCGCCCATATCAATAGAAAGATGATGGCAAACCACCGCAGGCTCATCCTCGCCTAGCAGTCACAGGTGTCGTCTTGAGCCCGTCAACTTACAAATAAAAATGGAAACCACATAAATTATAAAAACTAATCCTATATGACATTAAGACCATGCTCTCTTTAAATACTTTTCTAGCGATATTAACTTTTTACGCGTAAACGAGAGCAGATATCAAAAATCTGTTTCGCAGTTTTGTTTAAAATCATGTTCTCCATGTTGGCTGATTTCTTCAAGACAGTAAACATTATGGTTTTAACTAATTATGTAACTAACGAAATTCTGGTTGACTTTTAGACGATACCGTATATTTTTTTTTTTTTTTTTTTTTTTTTTTTAAAGCATCACGGCAGAAACCATTTAAACAAAAAGTACCGAACATATTTTTAATATCTGCTCTCGTTTCAGCTAGAAAAACATAATTATCGCAAAACAGTAGGAATAAGAGAAAATGATCTTACCCAACTGGTGTAAGTCAGGCTGGTATATTTATAGTCCAGTAATATGAAGAAAGAAATAAAAAATGGTTTCAGATTATTTCAGGGACCTATAAACGTGTTTTTAACAGTGAGCTGGAGATTTAAAACACAAAAGCAAAGTCTGAAGAGTGCGGTTACTTTCAATAAGTAAACTTTGTGGGAATAAGTTGAGTGGTTCCGCCGCCGTACATAACAAAACACGCGATACACGCTACATCACCGTTCATGTGCCTGGCGAGGACTATTTATAACTCCAACCTCTCAACAATATTGATGCTGTACTCTAACAATCTACCTGTAGCAAGCACTTTCTTCTCACTTTAATTAGACAATTCTTCAGCAAGAATCCTAAACAGCAAAAGCCCAGGTGAAGTGCTACTGCGATATATCACGCTGAACAACACACTTAGGTACTGTACTTTAATTCAGCGCTAAATGTATTAATCTATAACTGTAGGTTTCTTGAAGCCAATTTGCGAAAATTAAACAATAGCAATCCTAGGCAATAGATTTAGTCAACGTTTTAAACAAAATTGTTTCCAGTGTTACGAACTTCTGAGGCACAATCTCTGACGTCCGAATCTCGTGCATTTAACTGCGGCGCAAGAGATCACGCGTAACGAATTCGTAATTCTGGATAAATATATACTCATAAAGTTGGCAAATACCACTATCTAGGATTGTCATTGAGTATTTTATCCGTATTGACTTCGAAAACAGCGTAGAAAACAATTCATGTTTTCAGCGTTTATTTAACTACCATGCACTCTTAAAGAAACACTTCTCCAGTAAACACAAAATTCCAATTGTTTCCCACGTTCACGTTTGATGTCTCCTCGACAGAGAGTTCATTACAGACGGGACCAAACAAGAAATTGATGAAGGAATCCAACCCTCCCACATTGGCTTCGAGTGATCTCGGGGAATCATGTAGTACATAAATGAGCCGTCTGGGCCGTCAATGTAACGTCACGTCCCCGTAAGTGCGAATGTAGTGAGTTAAGCCCTAAGCCCTCTACACAACTGCGCGATGCGACGTGACGTCCCACCAAACAAGCCAATCATAGTTACATCACTCGCGACGCGCGACATCTCACCAAGCGACGAGGCTGACTTGCCGCCCGGGCGATATCGCTGGTGATCTCAAAGACAACAGCCAATCTGAAGCAAGAACGCAGAAAATGAGAAAAATAAATACTGTGATGTTTGTAAACAAGAGAAAAGAATCGTAAACTAGGAGGAAGGACTTAAGGACGTAATATTCTGACTACATATATCTTTAGTGCATAGTAAGAAAGGCACAAGTCTAATATATACCATTCGAGACTAGTGCTTTTCATGCAGCTTTTAGGATGTGTTTAATAGGGCACAAATCTCATTACATTAACACGTAACTTTAACCCTTCTTTAAGGGGGCGGTTCACCTCAGTTTTCAACGCCTTTTATTATTTTTATATTTGTAACAGACATTTTTTTTTCTTATTTTAGCCAAAAATTGTGACTAAATCTTCCTCTTAGGAAATTTTTTTATCTCCTATAGTTTTTGCGTAATGAGTCGTAAGCGTCAAAATTTGCACTTTGCGGTTTTATGCACGCCATTAAAACCGACTAACATACCAAACCGAAAAAAATTCACAGTGTACAACAATGTTGTAGGCTGCGATTTGAAACATTTTAAACAAAAATATATATAGTTTCGTATTTTTAAAAAAAAATTTGAAATTTTTGAATTTTCATTTAAAAATTTAGAATTTTTAATTAAATACAAAAATATGTTATTTTTTGTTCTATATATGTCTAATCATAGCCTACAATATTGTTATACACTGTGAATTTTTTTCGGAATGGTATGTCAGTTGGTTTTAGTGGCTTGCATAAAACCGTAAAGTGCAAATTTCGACGTTTACGACTCATTACGCAAAAACTATTAGATATTAAAAAATTTCCTAAGAGGAAGATTTAGTCACAATTTTTGGCTAAAGTAAGAAAAAAAATATCTGGTACAAATATAAAAATAATAAAAGACGTTGAAAACTGAGGTGACCGCGGCCTTAACACCGTTAGTAAGCAGTAAGTAGAGCACTAGTCTCATTATGTTTTTACATCACTTAAGGCTTTCTTGCCACCCACCAAAGATATTATATTACCTGTGTCTTACCTACCTATCATAATATGATATCCCGCCACAAATTTCGTTACATAAACGCTGGTGAAAATTCACGAGGGGAAGGTAGGGCAGAGTAGATCAGACAAAATGTCAAGTTTTTATAGTGTTCGAAATTTGACCCTAGCGAAATTTACCAGTGTTCGAAATTTCAACTAATGACCTCTCAGTCAACTACCAGAGTTAATAGCATATTTAAATATCATTAAATATAAATAAAAGAATGTACTGCGGACATAGCATTTAGCAAAATATTTATTATGTAGGTAAAAACGAAGGCTTTTTTATTCCTACCATCTTAGCAATCATTAAATCCTGGTCACCGGCAAAACCTGCACACGTGACTCTGTATGCTTGGACTGAAATAACCTACCCAACTCCTATGAGTGAATTTCCGTAAGTGCCTTATGTGGTTCACATGCCACACCGCGTCGCGCTATTGTGTAGGGTCTTTTAGGCCAGTAAGAGAGAGAGCTGTAGAACGAGTGGTCAGCGAGTACAGACAGCAAGGCTATCAGGGACGTGGGGCGGTTCAATGGGCCGTGCCAACTGTCGTTAGTAAACGAAGCATAGTGCGGATGTAATGGTACTATACATTGAAATGGTTGAGAACAATTTTAATTATCAGTTCTTTTAAGAAGAGCGTATAAAGTGCGTATACTAAGAAAATACATCGCAATGAATAAAAACTTGAATACAATGTATTCTCATTGAAACCGTTTTACGGAAACAAACTCGCCTTTTCTACTTATTTATCAAAGAAATAAAAAAAGTTTATACGAGTTTTATCTCTGTACCTGTTTCTCTCGCTCTCCCTGTAACCTCATCCTATTCTAGTTTTCATTCTATGTAGCTCTCCGTAAAACAGTTTGAATACGTGAATCAAATTTCGTTTAACTCGGTACAATTTATAAATCACATTTGGACGGCGTTATGCATCGACCAGCTAATTGTTAGTTTCGAGTAAGACATGTTCTAAAGTACTCGGCATTGAAACGATCTAACAAAAATAATTTACGTCATACATCCTGTTGTTTCAAATATTGACGTCGTTGAACTAAAAAATTTCTGTACGACTGTTGCAAATCTAAGAACAGTTAATAATGAGTGAATGATTGTCAGCGCTTGAACATGAAGGCCTTTAGCGCAGGTAAGGGGTGACTTGAGGTAAGTACGGAGCGGTGCCGGAATAAAGGGACGGGGGAAACGAGAGATCGCCGAGAAAACCCGCTGACCAACGGCATCGTCCGGCACGATTCTGACATGCGAAAATCTGCTGGGGACCGACCTCCCGGGAATCGAACCAAGTAGCAGGCGAATAGTCTGACCATTCAGCCACCGCGGCCCCAGCAGTTAAAATGCTTTACTGAAAACTAATATTGATACAAAGCTTGTTGATGCATGTCATCGTAAATTTGGCGTATACGTTTTTCGACCACGTTAGGTGCTTATTTTCAAAACGGTGGCAGTTATAATACTTACGCGCCAGCTATTTAATCGAATGAGGGTTTATTTTAGATCAGACAAATATTATCAAAGTATTAAATTTGGAAACTAAATAAAATCTTAAGGCACGTTTCGGGAACTATTCCGACTAAAAGCATATTTTGTACGACAGTTAAACCTTCCAAAAGTTTAATTTGCGTAAGTTAGGAATTTCGAAAAATTAGTCGCCTTTAAAAGTACTTTAAGAGTGAGTGGTAGATAAATAAACGCTGAAAACATCAATTAAATTCTACGCAGTTTCGAAGCCAATATGGATAAAATACTCAATGACAATCCTATATAATGGTATTTACCAACTTTAAGAGTAAATATTTATCCGGAATTACCCATTCATTACGCGTGATCTCTTGCGCCGCAGTTAAATGCACGAGGTTCCGGTGTCAGAGATTGTGCCTCGGAAGTACGTAATACTGGAAACAATTTTGATTAAAACGTTGGCTAAAACTATTGTCTAGGAATGCTATTGCATAGTTTACGTATGCTTCTGGCGTAGAATTATGTACCACGCCCTCTTAATTAACAATGAAGCGCCGCACGCCAATTGAGCGACTCGCGGACAGAGGAGATACTACATTAGGCACATATGTCAGAGCCACCCCTATGGTAAGGCCGTTCCAGAGGGAAAATCATAATGTTATATATGTATGGAACAGTATATTTTGCAGACGTTACTTGGGAATACATTATCCTCTTACATAAAAATTTTTAGCTGAGCCAGTTACCCATAATGGCATTTCAAAGTCAAAATTTGCAAGTTTTTAGTTCACACACCCCTCGAAAACCTATCAACATAATGACATGAAATAATTCACAGTGAAAGTAGGTGCCACGGGCTAGGGCTGTATGTATGTAAAAAATAAAATATTTTTGTATTTAAAATAAAATTTCTAAAAGTAACAAAAATTTTTCATTTTTCAGAATTTTTTTTTAATACATAACATTCTTTGAGTGGGTTTTTATATACGTAAAGCCCTAGCCAGTGACAAGTACTTATACCGCAAAACGGGGTGATTAGAAACACTGGGGTGAATAGAAACTAAATTATAAAAAATTCCTGGCTGACAACTTTAACTAAAACAAAAATTGTAATGACTACTAAACTAGTGTTTGTATACTGTCTTAACTTGCCTACCTAAAAACTAAATTTTTAAAACAGAATTGATACCGAAAATTTAGCTTTAAAATTGTGTTTCTATTCACCCCAGTGTTTCTAATCACCCCGTTTTACGGTACTGTGAATTATTTAATTTCATTATGTTGATTGGTTTTTAAGGGATGAGTGAACTGAAAACATGCACATTTAGACTTTGAAATGCCAGTATGGGAAAACTGGCCGATCTATTTTTTTTTTTGTAGGAGGATAATGTACTACGAAGTAACGTTTACGAAACTAACATTGCTTCATACAAATAAAATAATATTATTTTTTCCTTCTGGAACGCGTTATATGCTAACGCAGTGTATTCAGGGAGCCGCCATTATCATATAATGATGTATACGGATTATTGCTGACCAGACGAGCGGCGTGAACTAGTAACGTGACAATTAAAGCAGATGCGAGGTCTGTATAGATGAAGTATAGGCACGTAGCGTCATGTGTGACGGTGAAACTACATGTACACAGGTGAGGCAGAGCGGTGTGAGAAAGCAGGGCAATAGCAGGCGGGTGCCCGCAACCACCCTCTCACACCCACATACACAGCGTTCATGAAAGTATGTTACAAATTTTGCGAGATTATTCCTCGTGAAAATGAGATAGTTACAAAATGCATGTGTTTTTGTTGGCGCAAACCTTAAGGGCGTTACGTGGCAAAAAGTACCAAATTTTATATTTGCGCGGCATAATATTCGTTTCATAGATGTTACTTGTGATTACATGTTCCACTTGTAAATATTTTTTAGCTCTCACAGTTTTTCTAGAGCGGCATGTCAAGTCAGAATTTCCAAGTTACGGGAACACAGAAATAACAAAAATCAAGATATTTGCTCGAATGAAATAATTTACACTGAAGTTAGATAGTGTGGATCATATGCTAAAATATTTAAAAACACACAATGAAAATCCTTTGCATTTCTATATAAAAAAAAAACTAAAAAATCTGAATGATGACATTTATGCAAATTTTTTAAAAAGACAAAATGACATCGTTGTGTAATTTTAAAAATTTTAACATATAATCAATAATATATAAGTTCAGTGTAAATTATTTCATTCCAGTAAGTCACTTGGTTTTTTTAATTCCTATGTCCCCCTAACTTGCAAATTCTGACTTTGACATGCCGCTATAGAAAAACTATGAGAGCTAAAAGAATTTTACAAGTGGGAATTGTAGTCACAAGTAACGTCTATAAAACGTACACTATGTCGTACAAATACAAAATTATGAATTTTTGTCACGTGAAAAACCTTAAAAGAGAAATTCGAGATTGAAAGTTGACATTGGAGTCCAGCATTTGTTACAATATCCAAAAGTACCAAGAAATAAAATAATAATGACATTCCAGGTGCCTTTTTAGTAAGGATGAGATCTATTTCTGTGAAAAAATTGATCAGATACCCTTCACCTTTATTAAATGATAGCGTTGCTCAAACCTCTTGTGTATCGCGATTTGCCTACCTGTAAGGACTTCACGTTTTCTGCGTCAATTCTCTCTAAAACGGTTCACTTGAGGGTGTTGCGACAAAGAGACATTTCTTGTTCATTGGGTGTCCTGCCATAAAATATAATTATACAAAAATATTACGGAAAAAACCTTGACCGGCTCCGCTATCCGCTATAGGTAAAATATCCTAAACAACTTCTCTTTTTACAGAGAGCAGATCTTGTTATTATTAAACCGCGATTAGAATGCATTATTTATCCCCTTATTTTCGGTTACTTTAACAAATAAATATTGGGCTTCAATGTTAATTTTAAATCGCGAATTTCTCTCTTAAGTCGGCCGCCTGGTGAAGGCTGTGTTTGTGTGTGTGAGGCGAAAATCGATGAGATATTACGAGCGACGCCGGCAGGAACATGTATTGTGATATCGCCCCTATGCCCAGAGTTGTAAACGCGCGCGCAATGTTCCCGCCGTAACGTTTTTACTGGTTTTATTACACGCGTCACTCTAGCAAAGTCCAATGTGCTTGTAGACCTCAATCTCGAACAAATCTTTAACGTATGTCTTGAGAAACAATCGCGTGGAAAAGGCAAGCCGATGTCAGCCAAGTTTGAGAGGGCCATACAATAATGCTTCCAATGTGCGTGAAGTATTGAAAGTCACATTCACAAGTAGTCTTTAAGTGTGTTTTATTTTCGTAGATAAGCATTGTGGACGCACGTTTATTGGTATCTGAGAAAACACGTAACTCCGAGCACGCTGCACGTAGTTCGAGCACTATCTAGGCGACCGCCTTAAGATTTGCGCCAGCCGAAAGCTTTCATTACATAACTTTACCTCATTTTTACAAGATTTCATCTCGCAAAATTCGTAGCATATTTTCGTAAACAGCCGGTATACGTCCTGGCGCAGTTTCTTCGCTGTAAACTTGGCTGTTGAAAGTTAAGTGAGCTCCATTAACAGCCCTGCTTAGCTTTTACGTTCAGCACATTCGTATTTATTCACCCCTTGTTACAGTATAAACGTTGCCAAGGAAGGGTATGATAAACATGGTATGTGCAGTTCAATGAAATACAAATGTAAGCATCGGCCTAAAATAAAATATTACTGGTTATAATTCCTACTGAGGGAAGCTTAAGAAGTCATCGCTTTACGTGAAATATGGGCACTGTACAACTACACAATAGTAACGTAAGCATACAAACCTACAACTTTTTAAAGATTCTGCACCCAGGTGTTCACATCTAAATAGGACTACAAAATCGCCAATTTCCGCAATTTTCGGCCGCGGGAAAATAAGCTTCGAAGATTACCGAAAGACATGAAATGTTGTACAACCAATTGTAAGGTTCTTTTAGTGCTATTCGTAAGCAGAAAGTATTCACACATTTTAAAAGAGAGTGTTAGACAATTTTATTGTGTTTTCAGTTTTGAGTCATAACATATATTCAAATTGTATAATCAAAATTTTCTCTTCGACAAAGCATAGGATACATTCTTGGTAAACTGCTTGATATAAATAATAACGGAATCTTTCATTAATGTGTCGTGCACAATCATTGCAAGAGAATTGTATTTTAACTTTCAAGAATTCTCTTGCAATGATTCTGCACGACAAATTAATGAAAGATTCAGTTATTGTTTATATCAAATAGTTTACTAAGAATATACCCCATGCTTTTTCGAAGAGAGAATTTTGATAATACAATTTGAATAAATGATATGACTCAAAAACTTAAAATACAATCAAAATTGTCTAACACCCCCCCTCCCTATTCAGTTTTTTAATAAACATACATCACCCAAAGCTGTGCACACTGCTCCATGGCCTGGACAGGTATCTCATCATGCTGATCCTAATTTAATATTCCAAAACTATTTATTTGGAAATATTATTACATAGGTTCAGGTAGCTAAACTTAGATTACATTATTAGCGTTATATCTAACTAACAGAATCATAACTATTCAACATCTAAGACGATATAACATTTACTACTTTTTGGTTTCCTTTTAACGAAAACTATAAAAACAGTGGCAATTACGTACAAAAATGCGCACAAAATCGTTAACTATAGTACTCCTGTAGATACATTTTCAGCCATTCCCCCGCTATTCAGTTACGTTTAAAAATAAGACGTTTTTTTCTGAATGGAATGAGAAGTGATACATCTTCTTAAATGTCATTTTCTGATTATTCTTTGGTATTCGCTTTGAAGTGCTTACCTTTACATCAACATCGGTAGGTACAGTGAACCTATGGTCGACATAATAATGAGTGCAGAACTCGCTTGTAATGAAACAAGGAAAGTAGTAGTGAAGATACGGAGGAGTGTGTTATGGAAGGAAGAGGGGAGGGGGCAGGTGGTGGCCAAGGTAACGGTCCTCGCTGCTAACGGCCCGCACCAAGCAGGCCCGCCAGGACAGCTTGTCTGGTCTGACCACAACCACAGCACACGGCTGTAACAAGATATCCACTGGAGGCGGGAGGTTTCATTGCTGCAACGTCAGATATATAAACTGCAGAATAATTTTAACAAACCGCACGCATCTGGCAAGTTTCTCATTGAAATTAGTAGTCTACTTGCAAATATCACAGAAAATACGGCAAACAATAAGTGTTTTTGAGTTTTCTAATAAATTATTACCTCCTTACGGTAGATGATTTAGGGGGTCTTATAAACCTGAACAATTACGCCCCTCTCTCTACTAGAAACTTCACCCCTCCACCAACAAATAAACCTGGATATTCATCTTTTTTGTAGCTTTATATTTGTAGGCCTAATGCATGTAACGGCTGAGTGGTATTTGTCGAGAGGGTTTTTACGGCGTCTATGCCGGTTTTCCCCTCTCTCTTCTTAGTTTACAGTATAGCTATAGGTACACTTAGGGAGGTAGACATGGCCCCAATTGCGGCCATGACTACCCAATCCCTCTCTGCCGTGATGCATGCCTCCCCTGCATGAAATCTCCTCCTTTAGGTCCCGTTCCTCCCTCGGACTTCCACCATAACACAGTAGATTCGGGTAGGTTAGGAAAACAAAATTGCCTACACTGTTTGCTAACACACTGGAGTATCGTCCGCTGTCTTACGTACTGGATGTACATACTCTCACCCTCTCTACCTACCTCACTCCGTTCTTCGAGTGTGGAACAAAACCGGGTAAACAGTACACCTCTTTCATATTTTTAGAGGAATGCCATCTAAAGGGAACGACGTAACGTTGGCGAAATATCTATAGCGAGCAACGTCCGTTATTGCGTCACTACAACAACTGGAAAAGAACGGCCAATTAATTAAAGGGGATAAATGTCCAAATACAATCGCAAAACCGCTCCATTAAAAGAGCAGGCAAGTGAAAATCGTCACCTCCATTGTAAAACCTCGTAACCTCATTTTCCATATATTAAAAAAAGAGAGAAAAACGACCCAATTTCCCTCACACTAAGAAAAAACTACATAATTTTGTATATCTTTAACAAAAATGTAATTCTTCTATTTACATGTAAGAATATTTCTTTGGAAATACCTTATGAAGATGGTTTAAAAGGGCTTAAATGTCCACTCTTAAAAAAATGAAGTAACGAGGTTTTACAATTTAAAAAGGTAACGAAATGATTTCGACTTCTAACATTCGAATACTTTAACTTTCGGATCGTGAGTTTAAATATCAATCACGAGTTTCTTCTATTTTTATAATTTTCGTATTTTTTACTCTATTAAATTAGTACAACAAATAAAAGGAACCAATCGCAGACCAATATTAAACGTATATAAAGAAATTACCCTTAAAATTGCACAGGTAGTAAGTAGTAGGCTACATACAATCTATAAGTCTGTTTGAATAAATAACACAAGCAATGTTTAGAAAAATATGGTACTTCAACAAAGCCTTCATAAACTAAATTATTCGTAGATTTACGTTTAATTGTACCTAGGGATTTATTAAGTGCTGAATTTTATATTTGACCATAAGGATAGAGACGAATTACTCCGTGTTCCAACCAGCAGCTGGAGAGCTAAAATGAGTATTTGACAGGTTAATCTACGAATTTCAGCACGTAATGGTATTTTATTAAATTCCAAATACTAATGCGCTTCAACGAACGCTTTTTTAAATAATTCAAACTAATAAGCCATGCTAATAAAAAAAAATACAGAGGGCGGTATAGGATTATGAATACGACATTTCTTGGGACTAAATAATAGCAAATAACGTACACTGGAAATGGCAACGACAATCACAAAATTAAATGTTCAAAACGCGAAAATAGGTTAGTTTAAGGCCATGCCTGGTAGTTTTGCAGTGATTTCGAAAATAATTTTTCCAAAATGAACTAATATCTCTATCACAAAATCGCTACATTGTTTTGTCACTAATACATCAAAGTTTCTATCAGAATTTTTCCGTTGCAATGAACACAATGGATTTTTAGATTCTTGCACCCAAAGTATCACATATTTTAGCATGAAAATGAGCCAAAATGGCACAAAATATTTTTTTTTTACTGGCAAACGACTAATTTTTTTTAAAGCCTACGTATAATTGTGAATAATATGACTTCACACGCTCTCAATTTTTTTCAACCCATTTGGTTGAAAACTTGTTGAGTTTTTTGCACCAACGTGAAAAAAACTACCGGGCATGGCCTTAATATAATAAATCGGACACGTCGTAATCCTGTACGAAATTAGTTTTAATTGCCCCACTCTTAAATTAATTTTAGTTACGTTTGAATACATAGCTAAATCACTACGCCACTCCTATTCTAGACGCGCCAACTACAATTGCACGAGACCATATTACGTTAGGACAGCTTGTATGCAGTCTTCGTTATTGTAATCTCTAATCCGAAGCAGTTCATCAATAATAAATGCAATGCTATTATAATAGTATGCAATCTACCCGAGACCTCCCGAATGCGATTTCAATGTTTTAGCGCCGTGCCGCCTTGTTGGGTGGTCGAAAATAGTATGAAGTTGGTGGCAGTGAGAACAAGACAAGGTAAATACAAGCCTGCACTGTATCTTGTAGCACGAGAGCAGGCATACACATATGCAAGTCCAGTACTTACAAAAAAAAACATTATGGGGAAAAAATACAAGACAGTAATGGATATGTACGTGGATTATTGGTCTGACCCCTAAAGCAAGTGTACCTTCTTGTCGACCAGACTGTTAGGTTAACAAGCTTTGGCCACACATGATGTGACCACACGGACCGAAGACATAGACGATGATGGACGAGACAACCTGGTAGAAACTACCGTACAGTTCTGACTGAAGGTTGGAGGCTAGATGACAAAACCCGCTACAAATCCAAAGTCAAGAAACAAGCTCGTCTGGACTCGACGCGACTGACAGCAGCTTACTTCCGCACAAGATTCCAACTTCCAAGTGTTCTGTACGAACCACACATATTCTCTACTGTACACAGGCTGGACTGGATGTTAGGGCCCCTGACGATGAAACGCTTCAATTCTCACGTTTGTTACAATATCATGTTCCCTACAAACAACCAACCTTGCCTGGATTCCAAGACAGAGATGGCGGAATACTTCCACGATAGTTTCAAGTTTCCACGTGCCCTGCGCCAATAAAGTGCATAATGGTGTATACTAAACACTTCCTCTGAACTTTCTCCGACACGTCACTATATAGACAAACAATTTTTCACAGGTTATATACTATTACCGTTTCTAGTAGAAGCCCGCGGACTTAGCATATGGCAACTCTGCCAAATAAAGTAATTTTAAACGCGCGTTTAGATCTTCGACGGCAACACCTTTCCCTGATTCGTTCTTCTGTCCTACACACCGTCGGATTACAGAAAACCACTCTCGTTGGAGAGCTCTTTAATTTAAACGAAATTTTTTGGCAGACGGCTATGTATGTACGCACCTCACACATTTCCTCTGGAGCTATATGTCTTTCTTTACATTTTAAAAAAGAACTGTTTTTCACATTCCTTATGGGGTCAAACTTAATACAATTTAGTCCACCACTACGCCGCTCTAACTACGCTTTAAACTTCCTCTACGAAACAATTTTACATGCATTCAAAATTGTTTCGTTTGCACATTTGTATAAGTAGCTTCAGCTGATTACAACCATGTTCAAAAGTTCTTTGCTTTCTCTCTCACGCTGCTGTATTAGTAATGAAAATAACATTATATTGTGTCCAATAAATCTTAAAAGTGCACATGAAGGATGCTCACAAACAACGTCAGTCAAAACTGTATTTCCAAATGTTGGATAAAGAAAAAAGTATTTTAAATCTGAAATCTCTATACCAGGTGACACTAAAACTATATACACCGACAAACTCCGTGCATATAGGCCTATCCCCTATGTAAAAAATAATAAATCTCCAAAAAATTACCTCCTAAGGACAGCATTCGCGCTGATTACGGGTTTATTGTAAATATTACGGAAAATATAAAACAGAGCAGTAACCAGAATAATAATTTGAAGTTAGTCGAAAACGCACAACTTCGCGACCACCTGTCGCTGTCAACAAAATATAACATTGGGGTTGCAATCCTGATATTTCACAAACTCTTGGGATGTAGACGCACTATTGTGTTTCTGATCACATAGGCCTATTATAAATCATTACGTTGAAGTTAAATAAGATACCTTCTTGCGTTTTCCCCTTAGCACATCGCATGTACTCGATATCGCAGGTAGCAAATATTCAATGACTATTGGTTCAATTTATTGAACCTGCTCTAGCTGAAATTGGTGAAAACCAGGCGGTGAAAAGCCAATATTCACGCAATGAATTCATGACTACGCGCATGTGTTTGTTCTACGAGACGTCAGAAAACTTACCCCTGCCAACCTACACCAAATCACATCACGTGTGATGACAGTTGACTCACCTGTCAGGGGCTTCAAATGTACCGAATTCACAAATCTCTCGAAAACGATAAGTATGGTAACAAAGGACGATCTGTTTCCTTCATTTTAACAGAAAAAAAAATTGGAAAATAAGGAAGCATGTTTCCAACCCAGGGGAAAATATTTCACTTACCTTGCTGTACCATAAACCATTTTATACGCTATTAGTAATATTACGTGCACCATTTCAAATGGGGAATGAATCGGGTACACTTACGTTTTAAAAAATTGCGAGGCTGTTTATTTATAACTAGCCGTGTGCCCGGTGGGATTTCCCATCAGCAACATCTTACGAAACATCCGATTTTTCTCAAATGTTTATGAGTTTTAGGGTAACCTACTCTGGCCATATCCTCTTTTTTTTACTCTTTGGTTGTGGCGAGGAATTGTTTCCACGTAAACAAAAACTAGTGTGACTAACTATTCATGTAACAAATTATTCTACGAGTGCGTGTTCCGTTCTATTACTTTTGAGATAGATCAGTGACATTTCCTTTTTGATAAGTCAACTCTTACATCAGTCAAAACGTATTTTTTATTAGGTACTTACTTTTTTAATTCTTCAGAACTTCTTAATCATAAGCCTAAATAACCAATTACACGTCTCTAACTTCAAAAATGGCGTACTGTCTACACAAACTTTCGTCCCTTGTTTTACCCCCTTAGGAAAGAGTTTCCAAAGACGCTGATACAAATGACTTTTATTTTTATCAATAAACAGAAGCCTCAACACAAATTTCCATATTTTTAATTTAAAAAAATACGAACTTCCATACAAACTTTCATATCTATTCAACCCCCTTAAAAGATGAATTTTCAAAAATACTTTCTTAATCCTGTCCTACGTTACATAAGAAGTCATGTGCAAAATGACATGCTTCTAGAACCATCTGTTTAAACTATGCGCTGTCTGTCAGACAGTCAGTGTTACGAGAGTGTTATTAAGATTATCCAAGAAACACTATAGTTGAATCGCCAACATAGTATTTTCCAAGAAACACAAAGAGTTCATTTGCCACCATAGTATTTCTAGTGAATTGAATAACAATCGAAAGTATTGAAACTAAAAATGCTAGAAGTACAAAGAACTGCCTAGCCAATTTTTATCGGCACACTATCCTCCTAAGTTATTGGGTGTCATGTTCTTCCCCTCTACTCTATTTTCCCCCCATGCTCCCTCTCCAAATTAGTAGAAACATTCGTAGGCGCACTCACAACATAAAAACGTTCTTTTTTGTTAACTAATTTTTTTGGCATCCTTTCATGTCCCTCTACCTCTGTTTGCCTACCCCCATAAATTTTAGCACTAATTTCTATGCAATCGGATGCCTGATATAGAACCGCATAGAAGACGAATAAAGAAACTATATAAGCTAGCAGTCCGTCCGCGGCATTGCCCACGTTTATTACTCATAATAGCGCATATTTATTCAATTGAAGGATCTCTTTGTACCCCAGATTAGTGGCTCGGCCATTTAGTGTTAGGATAACCAACCTGCAGGTTGAGCTCACTCTGCAGTAGGCTAAGTAGCTGTAGCTAAAAACTGTCTCAAGTCTATCCCTGCCACTCTTAATTACTGCCCCGGACCTTATTTATAGTCATAGAAAAATAGACGAATGTGAGAGAGTATTCAGATGGTGTAAGAAGTATACGTGGTATGATCACTCATTTATATCGAGCACGACCATTTATGACGGTGCTAACTACTCCCTTTTCTATGGACTGAGCCTTCAAACGTACATTCTATAGTTCATTAAAAAAATAATTAACATATTCAGTCACTGAGCACATAGAGGTTGTATACCCATATGTAACGATATAATTGCATAATGTTAACTTCCCTATAAAATACTTATTTTACGGATCGTCTGCTTCGAAAGGTTTACGAAGACTACGTTAGTCTAAGCCCCCCCCCCCCCTCCCGGCATTTGAGTTATTTTCTCAGTATAAAAACTGATATAATTATTTTTCGTTTTTAAGTAAGCTACATTCTGAAGCATCTCAATATCTCAACTGGTTAGGCAGATTTAATAGGGTAAATGAAAACAAATATTACGTCTTTTCACCTCTTCAGTGATCGAATTTCGCAGTCTTACCATCTCAGGTTAAACTTTTCTATAAGTATCCAATCGAGGTGAAAATCACGACGATAATTCATTGAGTCAAAGCGTAATCAACGATTCAATATATTTTTTTTATTCCATCACAACCCCAAGAGTTCGGATCTTGAAAATTACTGAAACATGTTTGCGGGCATTTACGTATTCATCATCATAAAAAGAAAAACTCTATACCTCGACGGGCTCGATAGCACTCGTGGATTTATGTAAAACATATTCAATATGTGTTTTCACCCCCTTAGGATTAAAATAATAAAAAAAAACTTTAAAGAGAATTGAGGCTATTGTATGGGCGTCTCAATTAAGTGAAAACCATGACGATAGGCCATTTATTTTAAAATATGTAGACGATTAATTGAAAACACCCTTCGTCCCGTATCATAACTTTTTACCTCTTAAGGTATCACATTTCTAAAAATCAATAAACTATATTTCAATTATTTAAGTGAGCATTAACCTTAAGCGAAAACCAAGTCAAAATCTAAAAATTCATAACGAATGGAAACTATATTTTACCTTTTTTTACATCTTTGGAATATAATTCAGAAAATTTCCTGAAATACTGTACATTTTAGGTCTGAACGTAAAGACTATTCGAAAGAAAACATTACTTCGATATCTCGACTGGTTCGATAGTTATGGAAGAATAATCGAAAACACATTTAACGTACTTTCACCTCCTTAGTTGAAGACTTTCAAAACATCTTGAAGTCATGCGTTATATTTTTGAATACGTAACTAATTAAAGTAAAAATCATGAGGATAGCCCACTGGGTTCGAGATGTACAGACGATTAATAAAAACACATTTCCCCTCTTTATACTCTTTGGGAGTCGAACATCGAAAAATCTAAAAACTACTTTTTGGGTATTCACATCAACTTCATTTTAAAGTAAAATCTGTATCCCGGAGGATTCAATAGATATCGATAGTTAATCGAAAACATACTTCAGGTCTTTTCACCCCCTTAATAGTTGAATTTATAAAAACCCTTAAATTGGCTAAAATGCTTTTTATGATTGACCCATTGAAGTAAAAGTCACAATAGGCCGTCGGGTTCGAGCTTTGTAGGCGAATCTTATGAAACACATTTAACCTATTTTCAACCCCTTAGGGGATGAATTTCGAAAAATCTTTTCTAAGTGCTCGCCTACGACCTAAAGGAAACCCATACAAAAACTTTCACATTTCTAGGTCCAGCGGTTTGGGCTGCAGTTTGATATGTCAGTCAGTCAGGGTTTTCTTTTATACACGAGGTTATTGGGCAACATTCATAAAGAAGCAACAGATGTAAAACAATAAACGACAAAACAAAACAAGCAAACTAGAAGCGAAACAAACCTACACTTTACGGAAGATCGACGTTTGTTACCCATTTGTTTATAATCTCGTCTGCCAGTTTGTGCACTTCTGTCGTTCAAAACATTCGTTTGTTATTTGTTCCCAACTTGAACAGTCTTCGTTCTCTTGACCATCGTTTTTATGACGCTTTCTAATTTCTATAATTATGAATTGTTTTTTTTTGTTTTTTTTTTTTTTTTAAATTTTGTTAATGTTGTCCAATTGTGTATATTTTATGTGATAATTTGAACGTAAGAGCAATTTCTAATTCAGTTACCCGGCGAATGTTGTTTCTTTTCTAAGTAATGAATTTTCTTGCGTTCTTATTAACCACTTTAATTTCAATAACTTTCCTCATTTTTATTTCCACGTGGCGATCCGGGTTCAATTCCTGACGGGATCATTTCCCGAATCAAACTGGACGATGCCGCTGGATGGTAGATTATCTCGGGTATCTCCCGTTTTCCCGACCCATTCATTCCGGCGTTGCTCCATACTCACATCATGTCGCTCATCACCAGCGCTAGAGACATAGATGTCAGCGCTGATCAAAATATCTTCACTCACTCTTCATCATTCATTTTATTGGTTTTTATCAGCTGGGAACCGGAGAAAACTGTACTTTTTTTTTATTTAAATAGTAAATTTCGTGTTCTCATCAAACGTAATCAGTATTTATTTTATTCCGGTGCGAAGTTACGAGATTCAACTTTATCACGTGATTCATTACAAGCAAGGACGCCTAAATGTTTTACAAGTACGCTAGGAGTCGGCCCGGAAGGTGAACTATACCTGCATTGTAATACAGTAATACTCTCTGGCCCTAAAAAAAGGCAGCATTACAGTAGTATTTTTCGTGATTTGTGCCGATCATTTCTATTTTTCGACAAAGTACACTAAATACATTTCTTCAAATGTTTGAAATTATGTACTTTTCACACTCTCAATGGATACCTATTTTATGGCAACATAAATGCAGTCACTCTTGGCTTATTAATTTTCTTATTAGAACCCTTCCGTTTAACAAATGTTACTTCTTTACTTACTAATGCCAATGTAACGGCGTGTAACTATTAAAAATTGTGTTGTTAGTCCGTTACCAAGTACGTCCGTTTTATTTCAAATCTCTCATTGCTATTACCGTCCCGATTGTATACAGGTAGCCTACATACAGTAGTAGTAGACCGGTATTTGAGATACATTGGTGCTAGACCAACAATTGTCGGAATTTAATGAGGGTGTAGCTTTATCGGAGCCAGGTAGCATAAAATACTAGTCGTTGCAAAATATGATGACTCACTTAAAAACTTGAACACACGTTTGAATAACCGGCCAGTAAATATATTGTTTGTTGAATCCTGAGCTATCTAGGGGGGGGGGGGGGGAAGCAATTATCTATATTTTATGTACAAAAAGGAAACAACACACTAACCCACAAGGTGTGAGTTTATGTCATTTTAGAACATATATTTGATTTTTTACTTTTTTTTCCCACCAATTCCATTTCATTAGCAATGTGTTGTACATGATATGACGGTTTTTTTTAATTACTCAAATAACCGATACTTTAGTTTTAATAACTTATTTTGATACTGATTAAGCCTCAGATTATCCTACAAGAATATAAGCGATTAGCCAATGCCACCCGCGCTAACGTACAGTCTTTTTTTAACAATCAATTGCCACATTGAAATTTCTTTAAAAAAAGTTGAATAACAGGATATATTTTAGTTGATTCTACCGAAGGGTTTCCTGTAACGGAGGAGAGGATCCAGTGTAACAAGATGATCGCGACAAGTTGTTTCCTTGGGACTGTAGACAGATGCAGAGGCCCACATTGCGCACGTGACGTCACTGGAGGCGCGCGCCGCGGTCACGGGAACCGTTACAGGTGAACGAACCTGCCTCCAAGGCGGGACAAGTACGCCGCATAGCTCCTCCAGGATAGCCAGTTCCACACAGCCACTACCCCCAGTCGCACTACACCGAGCAGCAATATGCTTGATACATTTAATACTTCAGGATACACTGTCACACCCCCAACCTCTATTTCAGGTACTTGCTCTGATACACCAGGCTACACTGTTACAACCTAAGTCTAGTGCAGCGAGCAACAGTGTTCTCGAACGCCTGATACTGTCTCACACGCCCAGTTTCTATTGCGGCAAACAACAACGTGCTTGATCTATTGATACTTCAGGATAGCCTACCATAACCATTGAATATATACATTATTCAATGCCAAACACTGTCGCTATCCCCAGTCTCCACTGCAGCGGGCTACAGCATGCTTGCTCTACTGGTACTTCAGGAGACTATCACCACACAATACTTCAGGAGGTAAATATCGAGTTTAGCTGCTCATCGTGTACCGGCCGAACTATTGATTTTAGACACATAGTTCATGATGTAAAATGCTTCTAGTGACATTCTAAGTAGTCCTATGTATTAAAAATTTTGTAAGGTTGGGTTTTAAATGTTAGTTTGGGTTTGGTTGTTAGGTTAGTTTAAGTTAAAGTTAGATTAGGTTAATTTAGGTTAGGCTAAGTTAGGTTAGTTTAGGTTAGGCTACGTTAGATTAGTATAGGTTAGGTTAACTTAGGTAACCTAACCTGACCTACCCCATAGAGCGTCCCAACCTTAGATTGCAGTACAGAGCTTATGGCGCGCGCTGTTGCCACATCGCAGCCACGCTACGAAGTTCGGGAGGTGATCTACTTAAGAATTTTGAGCTTTAAAATATTATGTTCTTTACTATTCTAATTTATATTACAATTTTTATAGCACCACACTTCAAAATATGTAATTAATGACATTTTCTATCACTTTAAATAAGAAACAATCCACATACTCCACTACATGAATTGTAACGAGCACTTCATTAAGAAATAATTATCACATATATTTTAATCATTATAGCTACTGCTGACACAACGAAAGATTTTTTCCATTTTGGTAGCATCTGTCTGAAGACAAAAACGTGGTTGGAGTAGTTGATGATTATGAGATTGATCATTCAAAACTAATGTAGTATGAGAACTGAAACATATGTCTTATTTTTTGACACTTTTTTGTCTGCTAAGAATACATTTAAAGTGGAAAAGAGAGATGGGTATTTATTTACTTGGATGTTTTTACGTGCCCTCGAACAGCACAAGGCCTTGGTAGTGGTAAACGGCCAAGTTGACATCACGGCAGAACATCAATATACTCTCTTTTGTTTGATATCCGAGCGTCGTGCAGCAGTGGTAAAACACTCGCATCGCATTCGGGAGGACCCGGTTTCGATGCCCGGCTCCGACCATCCTGATTTCGGTTTTCCAATGTGTTTTCCGAAATCACTCTAGGCGAATGCTGGGACTCTTCCCCCCTTTTCACCCGTTTATCACTATCAAGGCCCTACAAGATAGGTTGATCCAACTTGTTGTAGTTGAAGGATGATGTGTTGCAGGCGGCCTGGCTGCTCGAAGCGGTGCTGCTCGTGGTGGCAGTGCAGCACGGCGCAGCACAGTGTCCGTGGCAGCATGAAGCCAAGGAGCTGGTGTCCGCCTGCATCTGCGCGTACAACCTGGGCCAGGAGCTGTCCGTACAGTGCGACGCAGTGGACTTCCCCGCGTTGCAACGCGCGTTGCAGCGCTACGCCACGAAGGTACCACTCGACCTGCTGTATGTCAACAACAGCACAGTGGCACGACTGGGTGACGACGCCTTCCAGGGCGTACGACTGCGCAATGTGCAGCTGTCTGGCTGCCGCATACGCAGCGTCGCGCCTCGTGCCTTCGCCGGCCAAGAGGCTTCTCTCAGGAACCTTAACCTGCAGGAGAACGAACTGATCGACGTGCCCGTAGACAGCCTGCGCCTCCTCTCCAATCTCTCCCTACTCGACCTCTCCCGCAACAAGATCTCCAGGGTTCCCGACGATGCATTCGTTACACTGCATCACCTCTCCACACTCAAGTTGTCCGACAACAACCTTACTCTGGACTCCAGAGCCTTCCGCGGGCTCGAGAACAGCCTCAAGAACCTCAATCTTAAAGGTACTCGCCAGAAGCGGGTCCCAGAAGCCGTGCGGGGACTTCAGACGATGGCCTTCCTGGACCTGTCCCAGAACGGTCTGCGGGAACTGCCAAATACTGGGTTGCTGGAGAACCTCGACTCGCTGACCGCGCTCAACCTCGAGCGCAACCTTATCCAGTCAGTGGCCGACAACGCCTTCCGGGGCGTCGAAGACACGCTCAGCTCACTCAGCTTGCTAAACAACCTGCTCACCGAGTTCCCCAAGGTCGCCATTGATAGCCTCAAGGAGCTCAGGGTTAGTATTAATACTCCCAGTACTACACATTAACCATCAAAATTGTATGCACTCCTGCACTAAGATACTTTGCCAATTCAGGTGACGGTACTTTTCGTTATCCAACAGGGTGTTAAAATTTTTGTTGTGTGCTGTTTCGACAAATATTCAACTAAAAGCGATTGTCGTTCGTAAATGCGGTGGCTTTAATTTGCTAGTTCCATCTATTTTTAAGTTAAACTATTCCCGATATTATCAGTGGGCAGAGTCTGGCTGCGAGTAGAAACAGGCAGGTCAAAGCTGACCACCAGACAGAGATGCGTGTGGTGTATGTGGCAGGTACTGGATATAGGCTTCAACCTACTGACGGAGCTACCCGACGATGGGTTCAGCGGCAACCCGTCGCTGACACTACTGGCACTGGACGGCAACCCGCTGACGACAGTGCCGGGGAAGGCGCTAGCGCACCTCAATGCCAGCCTGCGTGGTCTCAGTCTAGGAGGTCGCTTCCTGCACTGTGACTGCCGGCTGCGCTGGGTGGCAGAGTGGATCCGCGATAAGGACCTGCAAGTCACCAGTCGTGAACGCAATCCACAGTTCTGTGGCAGTCCCATTACAATGCGCGATCGTGGCTTCTACAGCATCGCGCCTGAAGGTACCGTATTCAATCACCTACACAATACCCTCACCCTCATAGCCTAATGCATGCGTCTGAACTAGATCATTCTGCATCCTGCTTCCTTTCAATTACTTTTATTTAGCTTTATGTCTCGTCGACAGCAAGTTCAGTAGAGACGATCACACGTAACTTTTTACACAATAACAAGGACCAGGGAAGGAATCGGCCATAGCCTGTGTTAAGAAACAATCCCAGCATTCGCCTAGAGTAATTTCGGGAAATCATGGAAAGCCGAAATCAGGAAAGTAAGAGGTAAGTGGGTTCGTCCAAACGCGAGTCCGTGTTACAGTTGCGCCACCTTGCTCGCATACTAAACAAAACACAAAGATGTTTGTGTCTGACCAGGTTCCAGTTTTGGAATTTCATGTTGTGTATGTATCCTGATGACTAAAACATACTCTGCTTATTTATGTTTTCTTTTGACAGTCATTTATTTCGCAATGGAGTATGTCCATGTAAATAAATCTAGTCATGCACTCCCATTGCACAGTTCTTTCAAAGATCATAGTATGAAAGTGTCTCGAATTCACCCCATTTTTCCAAAGTCTCACATTCTTACAGTAAGTAATGTATATGCACCAAGTTTGATGAATTTCTGTCAAAAATTACCTTTCATATCTTGTATGATAAAATAATTTTGTAATGGCCACCACTGTATGAATATGAACATTTATACATTGTGTGTTCAAAAAATGAGTTTTTAGATATCTCATATAAAAGAAATATGTTTGAAATGGCCGCCATTATTAAAATATGAACAAAGTACAAAAAAGTCAAATCAACTTCGGTTACTAGACACTATATTTGCACCAAATTTAACTAAATACGGTCAACATGTTCGAATTCTTATTTATTTATTAATTTTTTAATGTGGGGAAGAAATTGAGGAACACATACACACTGACATGGGAATGTAGGCTTAGAGAAAAAAAAAAACCTTTTTGGTCCCGCATACGTGCACACATCATTACAGTGGCTGTTGCTTAGGCCGCCGAATGGTGTTCAGAGATTCGGTTGTTACAAGATTATTCGAAAACTGCTCATCACGTATAAGTGACGTAGTCTTTGCAATATCAATCAAAGTTACATTACACATGTGTATACCCATTTCCGATTCACCAGTAAACATTAAAACATATTGTCTAGCGGTCAAAACAACGAAAATTAGTGTTTTTCCTGTCCTTTTGAAGCATGAAAACCTTGGTGCTGAATTTTTAAAGGATGTAGACATGTACAACACACCTTTATCATTAATATAAAGTCATAAAATGATAGGTCACCAGAGAATGTTTCATAGAGGCGAGTCGACAAGAAGACAGCATGCCATTTAGTGACTTGTGTCTATAGGTTAGAGTAATGAGTGATGTGTGCTGTCTAGGACTTACCGTTTCCGTTAAGTTGTTAGGCGGTTATAGTATGTCATGAGCTGGAGCAAGGTAGGTTTGCTCAGTTATATAACCAGGTATTTTCGATCACCAGCTTATGTCCAAAAGATACACCAACAAATTTTATGTATTTGTAAAATATTTTAGTACATGCAATACCCGTAGTACATCTTTACAAATTAATTATAATATTAGTTTCATGCTTCTCTCTTACATATTTTGAACACATGTGTATTCAGTTTTTGGTTATGTCTACTGTACCTTTTTCTTCGTGCCAATTGGCAGTTTCATCTGCTAACTGCAGCTTACCCTGTTCTTGAGCGTGTCGACTCAAGGGTGTCAACTGATTGGCACTAAACATGTGAGTTATAAAACAATAACTACCATTGTAGCTAAGCCACTGATGTACTCTAGTAGCCACTATTAATCTTACCTATCGTTGCAAAGGTGTACATCTATGCAATCAACCAAAACTATATTCTTAAGCACGTAAAACATGAACTACTCTTTCTGGACACCATACTTCACATGCACTTTTCATATCACCTGAACATGGTGTACTTTTCATATCACCAGAACTTTGTCACATTGTCAAATTACAGGTTCCAACTTCTGCAGCCATCATTCTCCTCAATTTGCCCTATGACATAGCTGCACTTACATCTCACGCCATTAACTTTTATTTCAATATATTATTACCAAAATTAAAATAATACACGGGCAATTGATAGTACTTCCAATAAAAAAAATGCAGCCACCCTATACAATACTTATGTAATAGAAAATATATTCTAATTTCAAAGGAAATTGCTATTAAAAAAATTCTATAACAAAAATTAAAAATTGTATTTTAATGTTAAAATGTTGCACTACAGCAACATAATAGCATCAGCAATCAGGTGCAAGAACTGGAAGTCATTTCCCGAAGGACTTCACAATTTGTGAAACACTGTAATAATTTTGTCTTGTTTATATTTCTCTGCTCCAAACTGCAGTGTGTCATAACACAGGAAGTAATTGCTAATGATACACTTCTAGAGCTGAAATGTGACTCTGAGGCCACAACTACCGTCACTCCAAGCAGCACGGAGACGACAACAGCTCGGACCACCACACCCTCGACGACAACAACCACAACTACGTCGACGACGACTGCAAGGTCTGTGCTGGGGACTGGCTGGCGGGTTACGAGCACAGCGAGGACACCAGTGTATGTCACTAGGCCGCACTACCACCAGACTCCTGCACGTTCCACCTCCACGTCAACCACCACCACCAGCACAACCACTGCCGCTCCATCCACAACCACTACCACTCCACCCACAACCAGCAGAAGCACCACCACTACCACAACCAGTACGACGACACGCGCCACCACCACGGCCCGCCCTACAACCACCAAGCCCCGCATCATAGTGAGACCCACGCCAGCTGCCACCCCTGCTTGGATGCGACCCCAGTTGGCTCGCAAGGAGGTGCTGGTGCGTTCTGCCTTCCGCCAGGACAACTCCGTCATCATCCAGTGGGACTCAGAAACCACCAACATCCTTGGCTTCCGTGTCGTCTACCGCCTCTTTGGAGACAAGAGTTTCAAGCAGGGTCCACCTCTCGAATCCAGTGAACGAGAGTTCAAGATCAAAAACGTGCCCACCCAGGTATGTCACATGTATGACCTATATTTTCTACACCTCTACACAGCGCCACGGGTGGCAGCTGATGTACCAGTAGTGTCATGCCCAGACTTACAACACATCATATCAGCATTGCTTCTAATTATCAAGTTCAAGGGTCTACCAACTGTGTAGCCACTGCATATCATTACTGTTGCAAAAATGTTTCCACCCCCAAAGAATAACAATACCTCACAAAGTTTATGGGATATTGATGACATCGAGAAAATACATTTCACCCCTTCTTACCCGTTAGTGAGTGCCTACGGCGCAAGGGAAAGCCACCCTTAATTTTTCATACTTCAAATAGAAAATTTACTCTTTGGCCAGCAGACACAAATATTTCTGTATATAATAATACAGCAATTCCCCGTCTCCTTGCCTTGCACGCGATTCAAACCCAAAACATCCAACCAGTGTCTGAAACAACTATGCCAAGATACATCATCAGAATTCATAAAATATTTAATAAGTATAATAATGTACCCAAAGAGTTATACATATTGATAAGATGGCAAAGAGTAACAACATTCATATTATTTCTCCAAGGTCATACATGCTTTTCAGGATTTCTGGAATGTTTTACATCTTTCCACCCCCTAAATTGTTGAATTTTGAAAAATTATGAAACAGCTTTTTAGGTATTTACGCAAGCTTCATTCCTATTCAAAAATGATCTTGATATCTCAATAGGTTTAAGAGAAACAGAGGATTAATTTAAACCACATTTAATTCTTTACTACCTTTAGAGATTGACTATTAAAAATCCTGAAAATACTTTTTAGGGATATTCATAATTTTCATTGTGAAAATAACCCCAATAACTCAAAGGGTTTAAGAGTTACAGAGTATTGACTGAAAACATATTTTACTGCTTTTCACCCCTTTATTTTTTGAATATTGAAAAATTAGATAATCTTCATTATAAAGTAAGAATCACCTCGTTATCTAAACAAGTTTAAGCGCTATCATGAAATAATTGAAAACACATTTCAGTCCTTTTCACCCCCTTGATTTTAGAAATTCGGAAAATTCCTTCTTCGTGGGTGCCTAAAGCATAACTGGAATTTACCCTTAAAGTTTCATGTCTCTGGGTCCAGTAGTTTGGGCATTAGGTTCTCCAGTTCTTAGTTAATTATAGCACTGTGAAATGTCACCACAGTGTCCACATATGCATGCATGCAAATGTGCATACTGATGAATGAAAGTACATGATTATCTACAATTTAATACTGTACAGGTTACCAAGCTCCAAATATGAAAAATTTGAGAAATGTTTGATCTGTTTGATAAGTTTAATGATGAAGAAGTTTTCAAATATGGAAAACGTTAAGAATTATTTCTGTTGAGCTACAAACTCGCATGTGAAAGTGTACATATTTTAAACTATAAAAAATGCAAAACTACAATATAAAATTTAAGGGACTTTAGTTTTGTTAAGAAAACTGCAGTTGAACTACAATATTATATGAAGGGGAATTGCTAACCAGGGAGTAGACAAGGAACTGACGAGGGTCTAAGATAGAGGAGAGGTAAAAATAATTAACCAACGTGTACAGGTGAATGTGTGGTATATTATTAACCCATGGTCTATATTCTTTTTAAATTTCTTAGCTGTAATACAAAATACACATTTCTGGGTGCTAAATCCGTGTTAACAGAATATACCACACATGGTCTATATATTATGTCTGTATGAAGCAGAATTTACAACTTGAGTCATGCATGATGTTCCACAGAATACATATTCCTGTATGGAGCAGAGTAGTCTCTAGCTGAGAACAGATAGCCTCCACAAAACCCACACATAGACTCAGTTAAATGGAGGAGAGAAACACTGTATTTCAGTTCACCATTATGCTCAACAAACAATGATTGGTCACACAGACAGATGAATACAGGTGTTAACATAAAACACTGGTCATACACCCGGGAAGGTACTCTCCTCGTTATGTCCAGTGATCATAAAATAAATACGTTTACATTCTTCAGCCATGGTGATCTCCCTACTGTTGTGTCTATTCTCTGTTTCCTGTCTGTGCACAGTTGCAAAGTATTTCACACTTTCACCAACACTTCTGGAATAGTCACTACATAATGATGGTTTCCAGCTTGCAATTCTCAAGAGATAATTACAAAGGTCCTGAAGGATGATGTTCATCTCAAAGGTGTTTTGTACAGTTGTTCCACTGTCTGCTTCAACTCTTCAGATTCTTACTCACAAGCTCTGACATTCACCCATTGTCATGTTTTAAACATGTTGGACATCTTACCCAGACTGTCTTAACAGTTGCATACAGAACTCTCTGCAACACCAACAAGGTTGGTTGTTTCTGTAGCTGAAATTCCAAGTGAATGCCATCTATCATGCTTCTCTAGAAGTTTTAGAGGTCTGACATAATATAATTCAACAGCTAACAGAGTAGTCACCTACAAGTTATGCTACTTCTGCTGTCAGAATGATGACTCAACACTTAAGTCCACTAGTGGCAGCCTTCTGTGCTAAGAAGTGTGGCTATACTGCATGAATTAAATATGGCTAACTTTTTGGAAGTTAATACTGTTTTTTTCACTGCACATATTGCTACATATAGATGCAAAATACACAAATAACTGATGCTAGCTGGCAAAGCTGCCATGCTAGAGTGACTCCAGAAAGCAAGCAACAATCTAACTGCAATAATCTATATCCGAGCTTACCTCTGGACAGCAATACTTTGTGGTTGTTGTAACATTTCAGAAACAACGATGAGAGGAAATCCAAAACAAACTAAATACTAAATACATTTTCCACTGTCTTACAATGAGAAACAAACAAAAAACAAGTGCATAACAGCAAGAAATAACCCCATTGTATAAACATGTAGTATAAAATCTTTGGATCTGTAAACTCAGATATATTTACAGCATAAAAACATGTCACATAAGTAAATCACACGAGTAACAGATTTTAAGCACAACATTGTAGATAATAATGATAAATAGTGCACAAAAAGCAACACAATTGTTGGCTACTGAATGCAGAAAATTAAAAAGTATTACTGACAAATCTCTAAACCACATCACTACAATCTAATGACAACATGATATAAAAGGCTGCACATATAGACAACTATATAACTGACTTTGAGAAGCAACACAGTGGGCTATGTGTGAGGCGAGGAGAATAGGTGCTATGTGATAATGTTCCAAGTCACACTGCGAACAGGGTTTCCATAGATCCATACATTATTAATGTGCTGCAAAAATGTCACCAGGGTGATAGTTATAACTGGCCATAGAGCTGTGATGCAGTGGTTTCATATATCCTTGGTAACACATTCATAGTTATTGGCAGCTACACTCCTCTGATTTAATACCTTAAGTTTTTGTTACTTGTGACTGTTTAGTTACACATAACAATGAATGGTAAGTTACATGATTTTTTATTCAAAAATGTTTGTCTAAGTTAATGCTGGGGGTGAGGGGATGAAGATGATGGGCATCTTTCGTATGTTCCAGGAGTGTATGGTGGTGTGCGTGGTTTCACTAGAGGAGGTGAATGTAACGCCAGAGACGGTGCCGTGGGCACAGTGCCGCGAAGTACGAACCGTCTCCGTGCCCGCCAGCAACATGGACAAAATCACCATCGCGGCAAGCGCTGCCATCTGTGGTACAGTGTTAGTGGCGGTAGTGGTGTTTGTGGCTGCCAGCCGGAGACGTGGACGCAAGCTACGCACGCTGCATGCAGGCGAGAAGGGTGGCCTAGCGGTGAATGGGCTACCTGTCAACTGCTGCACGGGTGCGGGTCACACTCCTAGTCCTACGGGACCATTGTCTTCACTTGCAACGCTGAGTGCCTTCACAGCACACAAGGACTGGGACCAGGTGTCCACCTATAGCAACCGCAGCATCCCGCGACCCCATGTCTACCACGTTGAACGCACAGGTAAACTAAATCAGTACACTCTATACAATCAATTACATTCCAATGTACTGCCTATCACTACCCCGCATCATAACTCTGGCCCTTGTCTAGACCTTTTTCACAGCACGACATAAAATATTCAGAAATTAAAGTCAAATGAAGCTCAACAAATGTCAGACAAATACGTTTCAATGCAGATGTCTTGTATACATAACTAACTATACTTTCCATGTACATCTGATATCCATAGGAATATAGTATTCTGACAGATACAACTAATGTGTTCTAGGTAATCACTCACAATTTGTGTCTCCTGTTTATAATATAACCTCTAGGTGACTAAATCAACATATATTTGGGTTTTTATGAAAAAAATTTCCCAAGCATTAGTTGCTTCTCTTCTGCTTTTACACTTACAGGTGTGTGCCCAAAATTGTCCGGGATCAGTTGACCTTGAATATGACTACTGAAACTAAATGTTCTGTCATAATTCGTAATCTAAAAAAAATTTAATATACACAAACACACACACATATATATATATTTATTTATTTATTTATTGATACTGTGCTACCCCTGGGATTTATTAAAAATAGACATAGACGTTTTGAAGTGGGCGCCACTCCATTATTTGGGCTGGCAGGGTCTGGAACAAATATCTCAAGACATATAGGATTCGTCAATGTACCTTAGGGTGGTCTCGTTTGCTTACCTTCTTCACTCCCGGTTTGAGCCTGGAGCATGCTCACACACATGTACACATTCAGACATTCGTGAAAGAAAAGCTGCACTTTGTTCAAGATGTTTACTTGGGTAAATAGCCTGGTACACAGAGATACGTACAATGACCACGTGCCTTGCTATTGATATGCCTTCAGTGTTCTCAGGCACACGTATAGTACAAAATAATATATAGAACTGAATACCCTTCAATTGATTATGAAGAAAACTAGCTTGAGGTAGTCCACTGCAACGTGGAGCTATGAACCAAAATACCTGTGCTGGTAGGGAAATGTTATGTTTAAGCTCGTGTCTGGCTATAAAAAAAAATGAGTAATAGTATGTACGAGCAGGTGTAAAAATCAAGTAAAAGGTTATGGTATAAAAAAGAATCGACAGAATTACGATGATCAGTTACGGAAGCAAAGTATGAAGTCCCCCTCGCAAAGAAACATAATCAGTCTTGTTGAACACTGACGAACAACTGGAATGAAGGTTGTGCATGCTTGCCACAGATCACACGCGTGGGCAATGCTAGAGCGTAGCATAACAGCCAAAACCAAACAGCAAAACTACAACTTATAATTGTTAACTAAAATAGAAGTATACTCAGCCTTGGCCTTGCATGCAAAAAATTACAGCAATGAACACACATGCATTGAATAAGAGAATTAATTAGCAAGTACTAAAACCTACACTAGTCCTAAGGTTGCCACCCTGTACTGAATTGTTTTCATTATTATTATTATTATTATTATTATTATTTATTATTATTGTTGTTGTTACTTTGCCAGCACAAAACCTGTAAACCTAAACACTCCCTTCTACCATACAACGTGCAGTGAAAAATAAATCGGCTCTGGTCAGCCTAGGCTCCGTATTGAGTTCTTTAATGAGTGCTGCTGTGACACGAAAAGGCAATGGTCAGCTGTCCTTCGCCCATAATTCAGTGATTTCTTTCCCTACTCTCTCACTCTCCCATCCCCGTACTCACTGCACTTCTATCAGCGTCGCGTCAGGATTCGGCTGGGGCCAAAGTAAGTACGACATCAATATGTACGTATGTGTTATATATATATATAGAGAGAGAAAGAAAGAGAGAGAGAAAGAGAGAGAGAAAGAGAGAGAGTTACTTCCCACTGTTCTCACTCCACCCTACGTCATGGTCATTAGCTTCAATAAACTACGGTATTTAATGGGCACATTTTGTTTCAAACCATTTTGGTGGCAATCTGCCAACTGATGTTGTGAACATAGTATCCTCACAATTGTTTACTATATTTATACAATGTGAGCAGTCCATGTCCATGTGTCCTGAACTTCTTTCAGTTGAGTTTCTATCCTTACGCTGTCAAACTGAAGCAAGAGGGATATATAA
This sequence comes from Medauroidea extradentata, assembly GCA_003012365.1. NCBI lineage: Eukaryota > Metazoa > Arthropoda > Insecta > Phasmatodea > Phasmatidae > Medauroidea > Medauroidea extradentata. Next base: position 38,749 of record PNEQ01003616.1, on the reverse strand, counting down.
TTCAATACTTTTCAATCGACAGCACCAACTGCTTTGCAGCAACTCAAGGCAATAAAAAAAATTCAGCAGATACAGACATTATCTTAGTACTACAACTGACTGACCTATGTCAGATACGCTGGGTTTGTAGATAAAGTATAGAAAGTTAGTGCAAATTTTCTTTCATAGATATCTAAATTTAGTACACATTAAGTAGTTTAATCAATAAGATACAATCACAAAGCTCTGCAACACATTTCAAGCGCTGATATGGAGGTCCCCTACAGTACACAGACTACTGAAGTAACTATAACAGCATGGCTGTCCATAGTACGTACAAGAACACAATGCCTCCACAAATTGCTACAACACCCAGCTACTTAAAGACCACATATGCAATTATCTACTAGCTTAAATATGCATAATTTAATCACATCTCTAGTAATGATATTATGCCCAAGACTAGACAACTTCTTTACTAAATATGCAACTAGACTTATAAACAACATCCAGCGCTTCTAGTTCCTTGACAAAACAGACTGTTGAATATAAAATAATTATTCTTGACTGAAAATATATATTATGGTACTTTTTATTGTCTTCTGTAGTCAAATATTTAACAAACTGAAGAACTATTTTTTAACTAAAATACCTACAAGTTCTTATAAAACTAATTAACAACACAAAAAAACTTTATAACTTTCTCCATATGTTATTTCTATGGGTAACATGAAATGCAGAACATGCTTCTTCCAGTCCATCATCTGCTGAATATTGACATAATTGCTAGAATGCAATTGTGAACTAAAGTCTGTAGATGGAAGACAAATGGTACAATGATGTGTGTTACAGGCTCTCTGAACACGGGCTGCCTCACGGAGGAGGTTAGACCTCACGGCTCACACTTTAGTAACAAGGCGACCAAGGCGAGATCAATTGCTGATGGTCAATCACAGCACAGCTTCTCCAACCACTCCGGGAGGTACCTCGCTGGAAATGCTTTTGCCACAGGGCTTGCAAGTTCACGCCCAGGTAGGGGAGCATTATGAAAATTCCTACTTTCTAATGTCAGTATTACTATAGCAATGTAAGAAACTAAATATGTTACTTTTCTAAACTGAACAACAGTTATTTTGCAGAATAACATCAGTTGTTTCACACAATGCAAGAAGCTAAACCTAGATAAATTAATTAATGATAATATGTTGAGACATAGTGAGTCAAAAAAGCCCATTACAAAGTAGCTCACTGCATGAGACAAATACGACAAATAAGTGGAACAAACAGAGAAGATACAACACAAAGACAGTAACAGAATTACAAAATTAAATTTGTAATTAATCTACACTGACTGTGTGTAAACTCATTAAGACTAAACTACTCCAAGACGACATTGAAAAGACAATACGAAAACAATTAAAACAAAGGAAAAATTATTTCCTTGTCAGACAGTAAACATGCATTACATTCCAATGTCTCACTTGAAAAAGGGGACACATTTTACCTTCAAAAGGCAGTGAAAACTTGTATCTTCTGAACTTAATTTTCACCGGCTTGGTGTCCTATTTGTTCATGTCATTCATTAGTTGTACTAGTTGTCCACATCTTTGTTGGCATGAGTTAATTGGTGATTATTTTTAATATATACAATACATACAAGGAAAATATGTCTTTCTCTTCTTAATTTAGTTGATATATTTTCTATCACCTGAAGTAGTTTTTGGTTCTTAATTAGTATGTGCCAGTGTATTTCCAAATAGTATTGTGATTTTGCACCAGTTTTTGCATTTTATTTTCTTTTTATCCACTTAGCTGTTGTATACTTTGAAATTGTAGTTTTTGATTTGCTGTGTCTTGCGATAGTTGTGTTTATTTATTTATTTATTTTTGTTTAGTTTCTGGTCTCACGTAAGGCATATTTAAAACTTTCAAGCAATCCTCGAACACCACTACCATTAAAATTCAAAGATAAAAACAAGTTCTCTCTCAAAACGGGGTATGTTCATATCTTAAAGTTTGGCAAATATTTTCCTACTCTAACCAAATGACATTTCATTTACAAATGCTGTGCATATGTTTAAAATTACTTTACTTAAATGTTTCTGATATTCTAAATTCATTAATAAACCAGAATACCTTCTATTATCAATGTAATGTACGGGCCAAAAAATATTTGTCAAAGGCGTGAAATAAAAATATAAAAGATTATTAACTGGTTACAATAATTACACACAGAATAGCATATACAATATTTACTGATGACTTTCTTGTAAGTACTGAAGAAGATTTATTGTTATTAATGCCAACCTGGCATATGGAAGTAGACTTTGTTCTTATGTTATGCTCCAATTTAGGGTTGAAAAAAAATTAGTTTATGTATACAAATTACATGACTATTATTGTTGTATTCAGTGGATATTGTATCACATCATACATATACAAGAGCAAAAAAAAATATCTTTTGGTTTAAGTATTTAAAAAGTTATTATTTTTAATAACTTTAGACAAATGGTATTTAGTTAACAGAGAATTTTTTTCAACTAAAGACATCAGCACCATGTCATTTAAATTTTCTGCTATAGACTGATTTTGCAGAAAATAAGTGTAATACAAACAATGCAGTGTGTTTTAAAAAGAGATGAATAGTACTTTATAATACAGGATAAGTTTCTATATGCACAGCAATTCTCTTTGATGTTATATCAGCAGGTGAACATTAATGACAGATGTATAGTCTCATGCAAAGTAATTAATGTAAAATGTTCAAGATGTAGTTAAAATTTGGTCCTCTTCATTGTCATTGATTTTTGTTTATTGTCTACTGTGTAAGAACAAATATGTAAACAACATTTTCACTAATATTCTGTGACCAACAAGTGGATACATGTTAAACACAGAAATACAGTAAATAAATGTTTCTCTATAGAAAGAATGTCACAATTTAATTAATCCCAAATATTTTTAATCCTATCAACACAAAACTGTTTATATTACCCCTGCTTTGTAACAAGGGCCCAACTAACATTGAGTTAAATTATTGACCTATTTTTACAAAACAGGGATTATATAAAACTCTTTATTTAGTAATGCACATTGGCATAGGATCACTTATGGTCATGCTGATATTTACTAGCCATATGTCACATTTTTCAACATGAATAAATAATTCTTGGCTGCAGGATATGTTAGCAGCAGAAGGATTTGAATCAGTTTGAAACAAAAGTTTACTCTTTGTAGGTAAACTATGTATAACAGTTTCAGTGAATCATGTGCCTTGCATAAAATTGTATTATTTAGTAGCTTAGTAGCTGTGTAGCAGCATACAGAAGCATTACATAATCGTTGTGAGGCACTGATCAAACATTGTTGCAGTGCATGCTGAGAGCTTTCAAGGTGGAGCTGGCTTTGCATTATGAAATGTAGCCAGTGTCGCTTTCTTTGACGTGATAAGAACAGAACTTGCCATACCTTTGAAGTGTAGTACTTGTAAATGAAAACACTCACCAATGTTTAAGAAAAAAGGCGGATTCACAATGCCCCGACGAACCCGACACAGCAGCCCCGACACAGCAAAATCTGACGAACAACCAATAAAAATCAAGCACCAGCCCGACAGAACTACTACCCCGACAGCCCGACGAAAGTAGGTTCTATTTCTAATTTTTGCTGCGTCGGGCCTTGCAGGGAAAAGAAATGCAACATTGAAAAACCAAATTT
>PNEQ01003616.1:9388-34053 GCA_003012365.1 Medauroidea extradentata | reverse complement strand
ATGAAAAAAGTTCATGCAACAGCTGATTGAAGTAAAAATAATTATTTTGGTACTGCCGAAGGCCATGAGCCAGTTAACGACGAGCGGCATGTCGGAGCATTGTGAACACTAGCAGAATCGTCATCATGGTCGGACTTATAGAACTGTTGCGTCGGGGCTGCTGTGTCGGGCTCGTCGGGGCATTGTGAATCCGCCTTAATACAGCAAAATCCAAGGTGAAACAAAGTCAGGTCTAGAAGAAAAGTTACTGCACTTCAAAACGCAGCAATAGCTTTAAGTATTTAAAAATTGACCTCAAATCTCACCCTTTCAACTTGCCTGAAACACTGCAACAAATAATAAAAATCAACCCTTTTAATTTCTTACCACTTTAGTAAAGGGGTGAGAAAAATCAACATATTAATCCTATAACAGTATGGCAATAAAACACACGAAGAACATTGCCTAAGCAAACATTATGTAAGCCAGTTCAGAAAATAAAATAATGACAATAAGTGCAGAAGAAGTGGCAAGTACCTGTAAATTACAAGGCATATATGTACTAAGCTTTATAAAATTATATTTTTAGCTACACACTCAATATTCATAATAACCTACTGTGAAATTATATTAGGGAATGATAATAAATTTACCTGTAATAGATCAAAAAACTTGCTGACTCCAATACTCGGTTCAGAATATGATTATCTGTTGCTTACATATGTTTTATTTGCAGTAGTGATTATCTTCATAGGTATTGACTTAACAGTACTCCTTTGATAATTTGATATGCAAGATCTCGTTAAAGTGTCAAGGTTAGCATGCATTATATTGTTGTTTAACTCCCATCACATTGATTGCAGACCTACGACAGTCGCGCCAGTCCCTAGCTGCAGCATCGGACCACATGTCACGAGCATCCTTCCCCACTGGTCCCACCCACCTCCACCAGTCTGCATCTTCGCGGAGACCACGGCCACGGTCACGCTCACGTGATCACCAGCGACCTGCCAGCCGCTACAGCACCGCCGGCTCGACCCACACGCTCAACAATTACTGTGACACTTCGGACAACTGGACCGATCATGACATGGACATCTACATGGCGCGCAACCCCACCACGCGGGGTGGCCTGGTGCCACTGTAGCACGTACGAGGTTAAGCAAAGCTGCCCTTGAGTATGTGTTAGTCTATCTCCCCTTCCCTCTTTCCCCCCAAAGAAACATCCCACACATTACGTTACAGGCCACAGTCTACTTTCTCGAGTAGAAATGTGTAAAAGCTGTGGTTCACATTACCAGCAATATTACACAGCTCACACTAACAATTATGATGTGAAAATTGTCAAGGTTCCTGCAATGGCATACTTTTTCTCCTTCAACCCAGAGGGAATCTTTTAGAATTCTGTGCAGCTATGTCACAGTACATATTAGCACATTACTGTATGTGTATTCCATCATACCAATTGCAAAAAAAAATGTTTTCAACAATGATAAAGACAGGGAAGGGAAAATGTTGACAAAAGACATTAATATAAAAAAAAAGTGATACTGCAAGAAGACAAAGTGCGGGTAAAATTATTACTACAGTATTCTGTAAATGAACAGTGTTTCACTGTCACTTTGCAGAATCTTCAAAAAGAAACGTGTAGAGTGTCTCAAAACTTTCTCAAATATAGATGATGAACAGTGTACTGGATAAGTGACGCGATATTGAGTGTTTGTCATGTACATACTGTCAGTGTCAGCATTATCATCTTTGACATTGTTGTACTTTTAAGCTACTGATCAAGGCACTAAAGAATGTTTCGTATTTTGACGAGAGTAATGTAGTACAACCAGGTTGTGTTATTAATTCACTAAAAGGACTCATCACACACCTGTTTACAATCTCTGTGTTTTCTTCTGCAGGGGAAGGAAATTACCTTCCTCCAATTTATATGAACATTCAACAATATTTTGTATTTTTCAGTTAAAAAAAAGTGTTTGCCCATGCCTGCGTGTATGTATGCAGGTAAGAAATCAAGCTGACTATTCCAGTCAATAGAGGAACATCATTCTGTGGTACAAAACTGAAAGGTCTAGTAGATTAACTGGTACATTTTTGAGCACTTGCAAAATAGTAACCAGTAAACTGCCACAGAGTCATGGACATACCAAAAAAAATTGAACACTAAGTACAACAAACATGCGAGCTAGAAAGATAAAAACCATTTCTCAAATCCAATTCAAAACACTACCACAAAACGTTGTGGGTGATACTATGGTTTGCAGTCAAACCAACAGTTATGCATCAAAAATGACATACCACCATTATTTCACCTCCTTTTATTTCTATCATATAAATTAGCAAGTGATCAAAACTGCAATAATAATACCCTTATGTATCCAAATGTATTTATTTATGTAAGTATGTAAACAATTTGTAATGACTGTGTTCTTTATTTATAATTTTACAAATTTGATTGGAACGTAGTTGTCTGCATTCTGATAGTGAATTTTTGCAGAGCAGTGTAGAGCTGTAGACATGCTGGAGGTATGTTACAAGCAACATTTTAAACACAGCAGAACCCAATGTAGAAGTAATAGAAGAATACAATGCATTCATAAAAATGGTGTGTAGTATATTGATAAATAGTATGTTTGCACACAAAATAATGAAGAAAACTAGACTAAAAACTTTCTAGTTTCAGACTTGAGAAGCAAATAGCAGACATATAGAGTTGAAGAAATATTTTTGCAGAACAAGTTTACTCTTGTCATTATATTTTTTATAAACTGCAACCATGCTTTCTCTTTCTGAAATGTGCATAGCGTATTTGAGTGAATTACACTGTATCATAAAATGCACAGCATGTAATGCAGTACTGTAACAACCTCCATGAATGTAGCTGGTTTGTCTATCAACCAAGCCATGTCTGTTTCCCACATATTTTCTGCACCAGCAAAAGAAACTGTAAGTTAAATCACAAAATAAACATACTTTGCAAACAATGTTTTGGGCTGTGAATTACTTGATTGGATGTTATTACTGTGTGTTTAAGTTTAAGGTCTTGTGAACAACGTGTGCCACAAAGACAATCTAAACTCTAAACAAGCTTCACAACCACTGCCATACAGCTCCTAAGAAGTTGTATAACTGAATGTGTCATGAGTTACAAGTTGCAGTTACACATTATTTCTGGAACACCGCATTGAGACATGAGTGTGTCTGTCAGCTCACACCAAGGTTTATTTAGCAAGCCAAATATGTGTTTATTTAAATAAAGAAGTTAAATAACATTTAATTTATCAAAATCAACAACAATAAAATATAACATTCTTTTTCTACAATTCACATTACTAACATATACGGTACTTAATATATACAACATTAATATCTTTCGTCACAACTGACAGTTTTTCCAAATATGTAAGTCTCATTCTTGAACGCACGAAAACAATAATTATATTTTCATAGTTCCGCAAGTCTAAACTTATAGTTTATCTCACACATGAATGTACCATCCACACTCTCTTCAGCACTCCCAACACTGCACAATTCTAGTTGATGCAACTTGACTATTCGCTGACCACAGTTCTACTCCCACAAAATTCTTTGCCACCCTTCATTATGTTACTACCATCTTCTTGTCACCGTCTCCTCTCCGCTATCTTCCACAAACTGGCTTGAGCGTCAAATAATCACTGCCCCTCTCTGTCACAGCCCATCATATTTTAGGACCTAAGCGACCTTAGCCAGATAACTGTTCGCCTAACCAGAGATAGTGATACACTGGGTTTCATCTGAAGGTTCCAAGTGGCAGAAATGGTCTCCATATACATCTTGGAGTGCACCGCTCCAGAGATGCCTAATGGAACTGGTTGATGCACATTCAGCAGCCACCAGGTAGTTGTTGTCACAGGAAGAACTAGAAGCTCTTGCAGCCCTTGGTGGGAAGAGAGCAAGCGGCTTAGCAACCTCGTGCAGGTATTCCAGGTGCTGTTTTGTAAGAATATGTATGAACACCCATCTCAAATTGTAATAAGCAAGGATATAACTACCCATCAGGCTGGGGACACAAGTAACACATGCACATACTGTACACTTCGCTCACCATTATTCTGCTCCAGCTAAACCACCATGGAGAAGGGACATACTCACTGCCTGCAGTAAGAAGCATGTGCCCGCAGAACTGAAGTTTTATCTAATTATGGTGGCTCATTTTCCAGTGACACTGACAACTCCAAAGTACTTACGTGTTTGTGTCAGGTGTGAGGAAATTCAAAGATAAAACTTTTATGAACATATGAAAACACAACAAAAATATGTCTTATAAGTATAGCAACTTCATCAAGTATATTTCAATAACGACAACTAAATCTAAATGGCTACATTTATAAAAAAAACCTGTTGAAACAAAACTTGCATGCATGTGTGTTGCCACACCTCCACTCTCTCTCTTCACTCTTGCTATACACATAAAAACCAATGCGTGTGCACACACACTTTCACTCTCCCTCTGTCTCTCACCCCTCCCTCCATCATGCAAATGGCTAAAAATTCATGAAAATAAAGTGATGTTGTGTTACTTATATGTGTTACATACAGGAGATTTGCGATACAGCAAAATATTTTTGAAAACCCTGCTTAATTTTAATCTGTAGTGATTTTGAATCTTTCTGCTGAATGTAATTACCCTACATTGCCTAGTCCTTCATAGCAATTTAAAACTATTTAGTTTAAAATTAGTGCTGCCCAAAAATAAAATTATCAACTCCTTAAATAAATATGAAATCTGCATCTGCACACTGGAATTTGGCATATAAAGTTACAAATAGTAACGAAGGTTCGACAATGAATTATGAAGATTGAAGACAAACTTCTCAGAGTTGCTATATTCATAATATAATTTTCATTATTACATTAAATTTTTCATTACACAAAAAATACTAATGTCTGTTAACGTCATGTGTTAATACAGATGCATTATTTCAGTTCATTATTATTCCACTTGACGCCATACCAGCTTGGTAAAGGTGAGTGGAAAGTACTGCCAGACTACCTGTTACGTTACTTGTAGGGCCAAGTTCCCACAAGAGATCTGTAAAGACTCGTGCAATCTCCTCTATAGAGAATTAACAGCGGTCCTCTTTCTTGCCAATAACTTTTTTCTGACCTAGGTGCAGTGACCTTGATAAGCCTTCGATCCTGGTGCGGTGAAGGGGCGTAACAACTGGCAGGTTGGGTGGACTGTCTGAATGAGGAGAAAGTATCGCGAGGGAGATGGGCGGATGCTTGGGTTGTGGAGTATTGAAGTCGGGTGTGGCATGTGGGGTTGACGACACGGAAGAGCACTGGATGGGAGTCTTCCTCTTAGGGGAAAGGGGAACAGGGGCACAAAGTCAGAGGTACTGTTAGACAGCCGGAACTGTATTATGGGTAAAAGAAGTGGCCCTGGAAAAAGCAGCTCCTTAGAATAGTGGTGCTTCCTCTCGGAGATGGCTTCTGCAACGAGGTGCGGCTGGCACATGCAACCTCTTCTCGCAATTGCCGATGGACCCTTGCAGTAGACCTTATCTCGTTTGACAACCCACTGATGGCCGAGGCTACCCTCTGCCTGTGTCATGTTCCGGCCCTATGTCGGGGCATGAGGTACTTAGGACAATAACGAGAGGGTTATCCTTTTTGGTGGGACAGTTGGTTAATAGAAACTCCTACTCGTGACGTTAAGGAGATAAGATAATAGAAAATATCTGTAGGCGGTTTCTAGGTGACCAATGCTAGGTGCCCTGGTGCGATGCCTATGACTATCAAACAGTTCCAGGCGTCTATGACGGCCGTAGCATGGGCTACATGACTATGCATTAGCCGATGCTGGGAGCTCTCCTCACACTCTGCCTTTCCCAAGTACAACATCTTCAGGTAGCTGCAAGTACTGCTTAACCCCCAAAGAGGTTAGCGACTGGACCACTCAGCCCCAGCGATTCCTCGCTTGATCCAGGTGAGACCTGTCACCAGAGGATGCTTAAAGGGTAGAAAGGTGCAATCCTTTCAATGTACTCCGTGGCCAGAGGAGTCAAAAAGAAAAAAGGATTAGGTGAGTGGGGGATCGGAGGGGTGTAGGTAGGAAAGCTAGGGAAAAAGGATGAACACAGGGTTCAGTGGAACTGTTAAATTACTAAAAACAGCCCCAGCTTCTGCAGTGCAAAAGGTGTCCCTACTGGCAAGACCACTGCCAATCCAGACGCGGACACATGGGCAAGCACGGCCCAGAACATTGGTGCTATGACTACTCAGCATGGTGTTGGCGGCGGCAGTGGAGTATCCGGCAGCGCATGCTCAAATCTCGAAGCGTTGCTCAGCTCGGCGAATGGTCAGCGAAGGTCTGTTCAACGTCAGAGGAAGAGAGAAGGCTATAACCTTTCGTAGGTTCTTAAAAGAACTTTAGAGAATGGTCAATAACTAAGCATAAAATGCCAAAAAATCATGTCCTGTGCCTACCTTATATACTCGTGTGCCAGTCTGGGGTGAGCTGGGAAGTGACAGATGCAACTGCAGGGCGTCACTCCCTGCAGGGAGGTGATGCTCAGACAGGATGCACGCCAATTACAAGAGATGACTGGAACACCTGTCATACGGGCAAGCTGCATGGCAGGTTGTGTCTACGGCACTTACGTAGAGGCAGCCCTTCTGAGCGACCCAGACAGTGTGTGGTGTCAAGGTGGAAGAGAGGGGAAAAGGGCAGCGTGCAAAGTCAGGAGGCTGTGAAGAGGCACTGAAGATGCTATGCGACTGTGGCACATCACACTGTAATGTTTGTTTTTCATTGCATGAATTGTCAGACAAAGGTGTAAAACTTGGCAATCTTCGGTTAAGGGTGCCCCTTACCTGCGCGTTAGAGGCTCAGAAATGATGACATAAGAGTGACCTTGAAACGTGCATCAAATATTGCATCGCCTCACCGAGCTAAGCTCTGAAATAGCATGCAAGGCACCCGCCGAACCGTTTTTACTATGGGACATTAAGTGGTAACCATATAACTTTATTGGTGGAAAGTCTGTAGCAAAGTTCAGTGCACATCGCAATCTGAGTTTCACATACATCCGATTAGTACATTTTGAAGTACGGCAGTCTGAAAAGGCCGTTTTTAGCCATGTTGGAGGGCTTAGAAACAGTGTTTTAATGAACATAGTGTCTTAACTATGAGGTTCCGACTTCGACTGAAGTGTGTTTTATTTTTGTACATTGGCACAACAGGCACACGTGGAATTGTTTCGTAAAAAAAAAAAAACCTGTTTACGAACACGCTGTAACTCGTTTGAAGTGTGAGGTAGGCAGTTGCCTTAAAGGTTTGTTTTCTCTGTCCCAATTATGAGGACCTGATGGAAACTGTAGGTTTGTACTGTAATTGGTACAATCTTACTGTACTTACAAGGAGAAAAAACTATTATTTATTAGCTGCGCAGAACCACTTGTAAATTTATTTGCTTTCAAATTGCAATTTATATGCTTTTTTACTGAACAACATATACTCAACACATTCTCTCAGTGGACTTTTGAACTGTGACGGAAAGCAATATGCTCACGAATGATTAAAAACAATAAGCATATAATTTTCTGCTGGTATGTACGGCAGAAGGCTATCAGTTTAATTTGATAGTACAAACTTCAAAATTGGTGTTTTTAAAATATAAAATATGTAGAACAATGTTTCGTAGTCCACTGCCAATTGCTCGTGGGGTTAGGAAACCATTGTTAATGTTGAATCACATGCAGAAATAGTGCTCACTTTATCATGAACCAACTATAACACTATTATGCGATGAATATCAAAAATGTTAAGTGACAATGAAAATAAAATTTTTTAACAGGTGCAGTAACGAAAATACCGAAAAGTAATATTGCTAGATCTACCAATAACTGAATGGTGTTTCAAAAATCAGAAATGGTAAATCAGTTAAAATGTAGTTCAGCAAATTGTTTCCCTTCACTACTTATGTAGAGGATGTCACCCTATTTTAACATTTACCCAACATATCCAACCAAGTGAATGCCTATTGACATATTTTGAGTTTTGTACACACATACACTCCGACAATTAATAATTTAATTTAGACCCAAGCTTATGTGGAAATGGATATAGCCAGTAAGGCTCAAGTAGAAAATACAATAATTGGTTTGAAAACTATACTATAAAAGCAGAACCTATTTTTTCTGCCCAACTTCATGAAGTGTTTCTGGTGGAGCACCGTTCATTTGGGTCAACTAAAAGTGATGGGTGAGCTGACTGTGCTGTTTTGACTACTTGTATCCATTGCACCTATAAGTGAACATATTTTTATTTATTAAAAAAAAAAAAAGACTTGGTGATACCATCTCGGATTGCCATATTTGTGAAAGATATGTTAGGGTGAAAGTGTAGTTTTTTCAAAGCTACACAACACTTTAATATTAAGCTCTTGAATATATGTATATTCATTTTTCTTTTCCTGTATAAATATGAACACACATACATATTTCTTCTTATTCATTAATTTTCAACTGCGCTAGGCCAGCACCCCAGAACTTAAGTTTACCATGTTTCAATGAGAATTTTATTCATATCTTGCCCAGTGCATGGGATAGATGAAATGTAACCACCAACGCCCATTACATATATGGGGCAAAAAATTTGCCAACATATTTCAACATGAGCAGCTAATACAGTGTATGCGTCTACTATAATAACAAGGGAAAGTTAGAAAGTAAGTGTGATTTCGACATTTTCGTTCTGAGAAACATGCCTGACAGCTCTACTATGTTGACTATCTAAAAAAACAGGGTCTCTGTAATCCTGTTCACGGTCAGTCTTCTCAGAAGAGAAAAGCCACAATCAGGCAACTGTACGCAACTATATTGCACAGAGGATTACACAATGTTGTACGGTACAAGATCACAAAATGTAAGCAGATGAGCTTCAAGTGTTGAGCTACATGTTGCAAGAAGAAAGTCAAGAGCATGAAGGACAGAAATCACTACTCACCCAGGCACAAGAATGTTCTTTTCCCAGCGGTAGCGCAGCTCCTGGACTACCTCGTACCAGAGATGCGCGGCAGCTCTCAAGCCACCAAGTGTGTGCACCACATGAGACATGACCACCGCTAGCCGCCATACCAGGCTGTCCACCGCCGCAGACTTCAGTCCTGACAACTGTACACCAAAAAATCTGTACTATACACTCGGCACAGCAGACTATCACTCACATAGGCCTACATGTTTCGCTACACCTTATCAATCCTTAAAACAATGTATAAGATGTCCACCTCAAGAGTAAAAAGTAGGTGAGTGAAGCACAAGGAGGTAAGAAAATTTAAAAGGAAAACCACGCCATAAATATTCACAAGAGACAAAATTAAATATGTAATAAAAAAATAAAACCAGCTAAAATTGTTCACAAATGTAAAACCTGCAATAACAAAAAACAAAGAAAATACAGCAGAACCCCTGTTTTACATTCCCAGATTTTACAGTTTCCACTTATTGTTCACCTGTTTTTTCTGGTCCTTGTAAACTTCATGCTGCATAACTTTTCATTTTTTCCTGCAATTAAAAATTGCAAAACTTCATCACTATGAATACCTATATCGACTTAAAAATATTTTTATAATATCAGATAGAGAATTAATTAAAAATTGTTCAAACTACTGTTACAGTGCTTTAGAAGCTGCCTTACTAATGTCATCAGCTATAAGTATTTATTTTCCGGGAACAAACTGCAATGCAATGTCATAAATAGACAGCTTTAATGTTTGTAACCTGACTGATTTGGTGAATAGGTTATTTCAGTACAACGATTAGAGACTGGTGATTAGTTTGCACTATTATTTTCAGTCCATACACTGTGATGAAATGTCTTACATGCATACAATATAAATATCAATTGAGTATTTGCAACAATACTGATCTTATATCAGACGTGATACTATCTGTCTGAATAACAATAGGAATATCAGGATCAAATTTTGCCAACACTGATACTGAAGTAATAAAAACTGCATTTTTCTTCTACTGTCTTAATGGTGTTCTTAAATCTGAATAATTAGGGACAGAATTTCCTAAATGACGTGTCATTCCTAAAAACTGCTGCAAAATCTCTTTATTAATTGTGATATAATATTGTACAATAGCACGAATGTTTTCCTCATCTGGCCATTCCCAAAAACTCATCAGTAAAACCAAGCTCCGTGAAGAAACGTGGGTGGTGAGGGAGGGAGAAGTGCCGGCCGACCCTTTAAATTAATCTTGACAACATTGTTAAAGGAAACAAGCTGGATGGACCACCTTAGGGGAGGGGGAGGGTAAACCATTAACAACAAGCTCGTCCCTTGCCCCCCTCCCTGCATGCAGAGCGACAGTAACACAGCCTACCGGAAACATGCTGAACTTTTAGAGACACGTGTCAAGTGAATAAATAACTTGCCAGAACAGGCTTCCGTACGGGCACTCACCAGTGCTGTGTAGATTGCTCCCAGAAAGAGTATACACATCTCATGGCTCACTGCTCAAGCCATGTCACTTGAACATAGTTTGGAAAATTACTAGGTGAGGGCCCTCAAGCAACAACCAAGACACCAATGGGAAAACATGGCAACAGTGCATCATTCCGGCAGACAGCAAAGAGTGTGGGTACTTGGATGATATAGTCACATCCTTTGTCGTCACTCATCAGTGTTGCCCATATGTCACTAATTTCCTCCCCTGCCCCTCTTGTAGACCAATTTATAACAGATACAAATTGTTATGGAGAGTTCTGAGCTGTGCTATTGAGAAATAATATATGTACATGTGTTACTCATGTGTGTTTTTAAAGCTGGAAATAGGAACTGAGGTTTACTTACTCTGCAAGAGAGTTATAGGTTAACTTTCTCGAACTCTCTTGCAATAATTCTGCATGACAAATTAATGAAATATTCCATTACTATTATTATTATTTATGTCATGCAGTTTACCAAGAATATATCCTATGCTTTGTCGAAGAGAAAGTATAGATAATACAACTTTAATAAATGTTATGTCTCAAAAACTGAAAATAAAATAAAATTGTCAAACACTCCCTCTTAACCAAACCATCCAGACTAGCTACATTCATTTTGCAAATAATCAAAACAAGAATTTACCTGTTTTGGATGTGCAAACATGTGCTGAAATCTAACCCTGAACATACATGAAATTAAAAATTTCAAAAACCAACCTACCTCACTGTTTCTTCCATCTGATGTGTAACTGCTTCCCATGGTGTCTGCATACGGATTTTTCTGTAAGAAAATTAAATGATAAACTTTTTGCAAAGTAAGCTATGTCATCACGTAATATCTTTATGTAGCGACATACTTAACGTCTTCGGAAAAATTTGATAAGAAATAAAACAATACCAATCAGAATTAGTGTTCCAAAATCAAACTTTCTTACCTATAATATTACAATGCAATTTACCATACTAAAACTTTTCCTAATATTTCCAACTTTCTAGCACATATGGTAAAATAAATATTTTCACACAATATCTAGTAACATACGTAGTATTTCCACACTAGTAACACTGCTTCTTATACTGCATAGAACCCTGATACATCATTATAATATTTTAGTGGTCTCACTATCCAAATGATTTGAATACCAAGACATTTACGTACACCTTTTTGACATATACATGATGATGAGTTTTCAGCTAGAGGGCATGACTAGGTGAGGTGATAGTGTGGTGGTTCGCCACTGCCTTCCGCAGGCTGATGATGAGGGGCAACACAACACCCACAGAGGTAACTGTAAATTTTGCTTCCTGGCTGAGAATTTAACCTGAGACCCTTGACTTACGAATCAAGAGTGCTAACTACTGAGCCAACCATTTGGACAACATAACAAATTCTGTTCACCAGTTGTTTTGTTGTCTCGCACGAGTTTGGTCTTCGTGATTATGTTAATGTATGGTGTATAACTTATTTACAGTATTCAAAAGTCTGTGATGAGTTAGTTACCAGTCCAGTTCAGATTTTTATAACAAAATATTTGGTCCTCCAGCCCAGTTTTTTGCTAAATATTCAAATTAATGTAGTATTCTGTAGCGGAATTCGCAGTAGAGTATGAGGGAGTGCGTATCTGTACTTCTGACTACTTGGTCAAAGTTTTTATATTGAATTCGGATTATGTTTCATTTTATCGGCTGAGATTGCAATGGGCTGAAAATCGGTTATAGTGTGCATTTTAATCATCTCAGGATACCACGAAAAGTCCCACAAAGTTTGGCTTGTTCGTGGCAACATGCAAAGACCTTCCGTCAGTGAAAACTGTGTTTGAAGAACATCAGCTAAAGTTTGCGTTGCTCTCAGCCAGTGATGCGAACTTTGATAGTGATGTGCATTTGGAGAGACTGAACGAGTTCGACTTTGGCTTTGACAATTTGTATTTTTTAGTTATGTCATCTTGAGATAGTCTTGTCATAAGTGTTGTCAGTTCACCACAAAAGGTACTAACATACAGTCGAGTATGGTTGTGCTAATATCATTCAAGCTGCCAACCTTTTCAGGCAATGTGTGAAAGTAGGTAAGCTTCTCTAACCTGTTTACAGTGTCAGTCATGGACAACGATCAACTCACAAGTGTTGAACGAATGTCATACCTTAAGTCCTCCCTGAAAGGTGAACCAACATTGTGCCCAATTCAGGCATCACACAGACAGGGCAGACAATAACACCCCGTCAAACGGGTCGGACCCACAATAATAACACAAAGACAACACAGGGTAAGTGCCATACCATGAAGGAAACAATGAAACCAATTCTCACAAATGTGGTGCATGTATTATAATCAAAACATTACAGGCGTGCAAGCAAGTACAGTTACAACAAAGTTAATAAGATGGTTAACAAAAATGAACAACTGTAGTTACCGGGAAACAGTCCAAACCATTACAGAAGTTACCAATTACATACCAAGAATTAATAGCTCCACCGCTCATGCCACATTGACACTCCGTTGGCTATGTCCAAAAAAAAAAAAAAAAAAAAAAAAAAGCTAATGGGGGTGAACACGCGACTTATCGAACTGGAAGCGAACCTCCAGAAAGTGTGACCCAACAAAAAAACAATGAACGGGGAAACTCACCAAAGTTACGTGCGTGCTGACAGAACATCGAGGTGACAGAGTGGAGGAGGCAACCTAACATGCCCGAACTGGGCCGAAGGCCGACGGGTGTGGGCGAGCATTTCAAATGGGGCACAAGATCTGACGTCACAGAGGTTCGATCATGGCCGCTATCAATTAGCACAGATATATGTATCACACAGTACTTCGCATCGCTGACAATCGCCACAGTCTTCGTAAAAAATATACATAAACGTCGGGCCACGACGTAGTCGGGAAAGGTGCCCTGTCCCAGCACAGCCCCCCACCAAAAGTTCCAGATCAGGGGGTCTCCGTCAACTTCCAAGGACATGAGCCACACCAAAACAAGTCCAAAGTGTGCTTCAAGCAGCCAAAACAGTGAGCGCCACTGTCCAGAGAAGAGTGGGTGTGGCCAGGGCCCTCGGAGTACCCGCATCGCCACATCTTCCAGCCGCCAGACAAAGAATCACAAGATGAGTGAAAGAAAGTTGAGCTGTCACGGCACAACATAATTGATACAATTTGTACCACTGACAGATGCTAGCTTTGAGACAGCTTGTAATATTTTAGACAGATGTTACAATAACTGATGCCTCATAATAAATCACCAAATTGATGCCCTTGTAACACCGGATGTACGCCTCAGCTCTCCAGCATCAGCGTGAAAGTTGCTGTTTGTTATTGCTGAAAAAATAGGTGCCCTGGTAGCACTGCAGTTGCCAGTGAAGCAGAAGGATCCCTTACTAAATTGAATATTTGAGAAGAAACTTGATGCAGCCTTGCGAAAAACTTCACGTCTAGAAGACTTCACTCATTTTTTAGTATTACAGCAGGTGTTCAAAGTTTAAATCTGCCCCGAAGTAGACTCAGCGGCAGTATCCACCAGATTTTGGTACAAATGTAATGAAGTCATGTCAGTCTGGTACGTTTGTTGGTAGAACCGTTGTTAATTCACCAGTGTGCATTCTTTGCAGTCAAATGTGTTCTGTATGGCAGTTAATCATCCAAGGTGTAGTTTGATACAGTCAAGCAAAATTTAATATGCTTAAACTATCTTTGTGTGCTGGTCATCTTGCTTCCTCTTGCCATTTGAAATCATCCTGCTATACATGTGCTTCTCGCAAACTCACCTAACTGCACTTCAACGGTACCCTTGAGCCAAATGAAACTGCCCGCAGGAGCATCCCAAGCCAGCAACTGATGATATAACAATAAAGCCGTCACCTAGTGAACAACCACTTGTATCGCTTCATGGTCATGTCCAAGCAACTGTTGCTGTCCACTGTTTTGGTGGAAGTCCTTGACTCAAACGGGAATTATCAGACTGTCAGAGCATTCCTAGACTCTGCAAGTCAGGCCAGCTTCATGACAGAAAGATGTTGTATACAATTAGGTCTAGAATGTGAGCATGTTTCTTTGCCAGTCCAGGGACTTTTATGTGCTAATGTCAATGTGGCCAAGGGTGTTGTCAGTTGTACTCTATGTCCTGTTGGAGAGTACAGTCCAAATTTCTAGTTGGATACATTTGTGTTGTCATGCATCACTGGTGACTTGCCTCGTGGTGTTTTGTCGAAGTCTGGTTGCAACAACATTGATAGTCTGCGTCCAGCAGAACCCTCGTGCAGTGTTCCTGGCACCAATGACTTATTGATTGCAGCCTGTTTGTTTCCTTCCGTGTTGCTCTGTAAAAGGAATAATGGTGAACATGGCACTCCCATAGCTCTTGAGACTGTGTTGGGCAGGATGCTAATGGGAAAGATTCAAACTGTTTATTCAGGAGTCACACATTATATGTTTATGTTGTGTTCATCTCCTTCCCTGGATTCTGTGATGAGATCATTTTGCGAGATGGAGGAGATCTCATCAAACATTTATAAATCCTCTGATGATGCAACACGTGAACAGCTATATCAGTAAACATGTACTAGAGCTGCAAATTGATGTTATACTGCAGCCTTGTCCTTTTGTGATACAATACCTGTGTTAGGTGAGTCTCATTCATGTACTTTGAATTGTTTACAGGCTCTAGAAAGTTGTTCTCAGTGAAATCATGATCTCTACTTTCAGTACTATGACTTTGTGAAGGACTATCTGTCGTCAGGTTATATGTCAATGGTGTGCAACCAGACTAACACTGGAATGGATAATAAATTCCAAATCCCCATGTTTTTAAAAGAAAGAGCACAACCACTAAACTGTGTGTTGTCTTTGATGCATCTGCCAAGATCAGCCTTAACTTAAGTTTAAATGACTTGCTTCTCACTGGACCAAAGCTACAAAACTATGTGTGCAACATTTTTCTAAGGTTTCTGTGCCACAACATTGTATAGCACATACTGATGAAGTTCAACTAACATACACGCAGATCTGGGGGACACCTGAGCACAGAGACTTTCAAAGTGGTGGTGGTTTTCATCAACAGATCAAGTGAGTAAGTTTCAACTGAACACAGTAACGTATGGTATTTCCTCTGCTCTATACTTGGCAATCTGCACTATTCATCAGTTAGCAGATGATTAACAACATAGATCCCCAACTGCCATTGCTGTGTTGTATTTTGATGTCTATGTAAATGATGTGGTGGCAGAGGTGCAATCACTGTGGAAGATACACTAGCCAGTCTGGAAACCTGATTGAACTTCTCAAGATGTGTAGCTTTCAGTTTCAAAAGTTTGCAAGAAATCACACAGCTCTCCTTGCATGGTTACTTTATGATGATGTGCAGCACCACATTTCATTGTCATTTGAAATAGACTCCAGTAACATAAAAAAGGTCTTGGGGCTCAGCTAGAATCCTAGTTACGATACATTTTTATTTTATATCAAATTACTTCCCAACAAAGTTTGTTTACTAAACTGGCCATTTTATCCAACATTACTTCTATCTTTGATCCATTGAGTTCGCTGGTTCCACTGATCGTTGTGGCAAATATATTGATGCAGCAATTGTAACTTCTGAACAATGGCTGGGATGATGCCCTTTCAACAACCATCCTTTTGAAGATTGAACTGCCACTACTATCTGATGTCCAGCTTCCACATTTCTACAGCTCCCTTTCAGAGAGCTGTGATGAATTGCTTGGGTTCTGCGACAGCCCTGACATGGTATATGTTGACATTGTATACTTCTGAACTGTACAACTAGATGGGAAAGTCATAGTCTGTTTAGTGTTTGCAAAGACTATGGTAGCCCCATTGAAAATGATATCTGTTCCACGTCTGGAGCTGTATGCAACAGCTACTCTTGCCAAGACACTCAAATATATGAAAACAATGTTGGAAAAGGCTCTATAAGTTAACAATGTGTGGGCACGGTCAGACTTCACTATTGTTCTAATCCGGATCTCCTCACAGGTGGAAGACCTTTGCGGTTAATCGGGTCAACCAAATTCATGATGCTACTACTTCAATGGAAATGTGGCGCCACATAGCATCCAAGGATAATCTAGTGGACTGAGCTTCCCGAGAAGTTCAAACTTCTTAATTACTCTCCCATCTGTTGCAGTGGTCAGGCCCTAGCTGGCTTGTGCTCCAAGAAACTAAGTGGCCACACTCCTCTGAGACCTCTGGAGTTGTCAGTATAGAGGATGTTCTCGATGAAGAAAAGGAAGTCAGTGGCTTTTGTTACCCGTCTTCAAGATGATCCTGTGCTAGTATTGCTAAACATATGTGGTAAATTTTTAAAGTAGATACGTACCACTGCTTATATTCAGCGTTTCATCAACAACTGTTGTAGTAATACTCATCAGACTGGGTCACTACTGCCTGAAACTATAAACAGAGCAGTGGAGCTGTGGCTTTTGAAAGTTCAGCATCAAGTGTTTGCACAAGACATCAGTGTTCAAAAAAATCATCAGTGTGCCAAGGTTGCTTAAAAAAATTTTTTGCCACTTTTTGAAATTTCAGGTGTGCTCAGGCTGGGCAGGCATCTTGGCTCTTCAAACTTACCTTTTGATCAGAAACATTCTGTCTTATTCCCTGAATACCATCAATTCAATGAATTGCTCGTTTGCCACGACGACATCTTGAATACTCTCTCCAAGGCACTATCAGGACAAGACACTGGATTTGGATGACAAGTGGGCTGTCAGGCACACAATGTGCCATAAGTGATTTTGTGCTATGCCTGTGCAATCATTTCCTGTGATGAGTGACCTTTCTGCTGCAAGAGTCCGCCAAGATAAGTCCTTTGCTACAACAGAAGCTGATTACGCTGACCCATTTTCTATATTGATGTGTAATAATACTTCTGATCTCTCGACTGCCACTTTCCTGGCTGCCTACAAGCGGGTCCTTGCTCAACGTTAAAAGATGTTTTCATGTGCACAGTGACTGTGGCACAAACTTTGAAGTGCCTCTACCAGTTTGTCTGAACTGTATAGTCTTCTTTCCTCACCTTCACACCAAGAGAGTGCTGTCAGTGAACTTACATCACAAGGTGTAAACTGGCACTTCAACCCTACTAGACTGGTGTGAAATGTGTCAAGTCTCATCTGCAGCGTGGTGCTGATGAACAGCGTCTCAAATATTAAGAATTCACAATTGTTCTCACACAAGTCATGAACTATTGCCGACTGTTCTCCCCGAGCACAGACCCAAATCATTTTTTTGTGTTGTCTCCAGGAGATTTCCTGACAATGGAGCTCCTGACAACCATCTCAGAGCCAGATATCATTAGCATGCCTCTCAGCCACTGTCAATTATTGCAGTAAGTGGAGAAAATCCATCAAGATATTTGGAAGAGGAGGCGTGATGATTATCTCACACTCTTCAGTAGCTATATAAGTAGATCAAGGGTGCCCCTCCTCTTCTGATAAAGGACTTAGTTCTCCTCTATGAAGACCATTTGCCTCCATTGCAGTGGCATAAAGGAAACGTTGTGGAACTGTACCATGGCATTGATGGAATTCTAAGGGTCACAATCACAACAATAAACCCCATACAAGGACTCTTAAAGAAACCTGGCAAGAAGTTGTGTGTTCTCCTTAATTGTGTAAAATAAAGTACTTTAGATGGACGGAATTGTTTGACTGTTTATATTATCGCCATACAGGACAGTGCCACGTAATGTGACTATTGTAACCACTAGAGGCCTGTGTTCTTTTTTTGTTATTCAGTTGATCTGTGGTCTCTCATGCATTTAGACATTATGTTACTGTACTGTGTACAACTTTTCTACAGTATTTCACAACAAATCTTTGTTTCACTTAGTTACCAGCCCAGTATAATTTTAATTTGTTAATATACATTATGACTCTGCCACTTCTAAACTGGTAAAAACACTACTGCTACCTTGTGACTGTCACAAGTATCTTTGTAAAACTAGATTTTTACCTTCGTTTACAAACAAATACATGGCTACATAATTGTTATTTTTTTTTCTCAACTGAATTTCAAAATAAATACTATAGGTTCTGGATGAAACAAACTGTTGCAAAACATTAAAAACCAGTGAGACTTGTATTTTATTACTAACAGAATCTCTGTGGCTTTAAATAAGCGATACAGTATTGATACATACCAGATTTGTAGATACAGGTTGTCTCTATCAGTCAATTCAAACTGAGTCTAGTTAGCAGTAATCAACTTGACTACAAAAACTACCCATAATTTAAAATGTTTTGAGACTGGGGAAATTCTGAGTTAGTAGTAAAATACTTCAGGATAACTAATTCTTTATACCAACTGTACTGCACATTTTACTTCACTATGATTGCAGCAGTACATAATTATTTACTAATAAAGAACATTTTTTGCCATAGTTAATATGCCTCATGTTAACATTATGCTCAGGAAATCATACATCTATTGGCTGAAACTTGTATATTGAAAAGATGTTATACTTTTAACAAAAACCAAATTTGTGAATGAATTGTGTTTGTAGGTATATAGGTTTGTATCACTACATTAATGTATCTAAGTAATAGACATTCCACTGGCCAATGGAGAAAATTGTTTGCATTATATCTTTGTTTAAGCTTTGTAAAATGTGATCAACGACTTAAACTTGAGACATGTGATACATGAAAATCAACTTGAAGTAAAAAACCACAACTTGCACATATTGACTGACGTGTATCATTGGCTAGTATCAAAAATTAATGTACATGCCAAAATGAACAACAGAGCAGCACTCACACATTTGCTGTCAGCATCCGGGAATAGGAAGAAGAGGATGGGCATGAGCACATCCTCAGATATAGGGCCTTCCTGGTTGGCCCTACTGCGAGACCCTGTCGCCCTCTTGATCACCTTTGAGATAGTTGGTACGTGTGACTCAGTCAGAGCATTTAGAGAGCTGCCATAATTTGTACTAGCTGAAAAAAAAAAAACAACTTTTTTCATAAGCACATCATCAACCTTTGTGTAATTTACTGATGTGACTGAAACAATTGGACCTGAAAAGTATGTGGGCGATTTGACTTAGAAACATTAGAACACAAGATTATATATTTGCGCACACAACTGTACAACTTCACTACTGTCTGATGGTAAACAATAGCTACCTAGGCCTGATATTCCAGAAATAAATATTCTCCAGCCTCACCCCAGGCCCGATACACTAGTTTCCGTCAACCACTGTACAACTTCTACTAGCCACATTTAGCATTATAACCTCACATCTATTGCTTTCGTAAAACAAATTAGGCTAATTCATATTCTGACCTAATATCACACAACTGTAACCTACAAAATAAAAAATATTACTAAATAACACAATGTTTATGATACTGTAAAAGTAGTCTGTACAATTATATATGCAGTGCATAGTAATATTAATTATATATGACACTTTACTACAAAATTACGTTGAGCTATCAGGAATATTTAATTTTATGTTTGTTACACTGACAGGTGAATGGAAGGAAGGACACATGAGGTGATCTACCAATGAGTGGTAAACAGACTGACTGGTGATAGATCAATCAGCAGACAGACCAATCCGCATACAGACCAACAGGCTGACAAACTAAATTGGCAGACTACTAAGCAATGGCAGCCAAGTGAACTAGCGTTATGGGCAGCTACTGTAAAACGTCTCTCATAAAGTGTGTTTCTCCAGAGAATAAAAATTAATAAAATTGAAAAAAAAAGATTAATCGTATGCAAGGAGTGACTGGTATATAATAAATATATTACACCATTTTGTAACATTGTATAAAAAAGGAAGCTTTGCAATATATCCTCAAGATCAACACCGACATTCGTTGCAGCATGTTGACAAAGGAATAACAAAGTGTAGGGAAAGATGTGATTGCTGTACACCAATGGAGCAATACTAGAGAAACTCACCGAAAATTGCAACTGTTTAAGACAAAACATTGAATATAATGTGAAATTTTATTAAAATGCAAGGAACAACTTTGCTGATTGTGTTTATGGCATAGTAAGGTAATATTTTATCAGCAATCAGAATAAGATTTGTTAATTTTTTGATACTTGAAATTATAACTATGACAGTGAGAGATCTAAAATTTAAATTTAAATTGCCTACAAAACTAGGCTACCAGCAAACAAAATCAGAGGTTTGATGAAATAGATTTTTTGCAGACAGAAAATAATTTTAAACCAGAGGCTTCGCAGGCAGAACAGAATAATTAGATAAAAAATATTGAAGATAACAAAATTGAAGTAAAGGTATTGTCACATGTTAAATGGTGTGAAGAAACAGTTTCAGAATCAAGAGAAATATTGAAGGAGAGGAGAGGGGAGATTAATGTGCAAGGAAAATTGGATTGGTAAACTTGGAAACAACAGCTAACTCAACAACAAGTGATGGCCTAAAAAAATCAACAACTAGTTGTAAGACAAAATATTGTAGTAGAAAAAATTATTTCAAGGGCATTAGCTATTTAAGTTAGGGTCAAATGAAAATTGAAAAAAAAAAAAAAAAAAAAAAAAATTTAAAGGCATTAATCACCAAAATAAAGTGAAAGTGTGTAGTCTCAATCTAGAAGGAAAGAATGGCTCAGAAACAAGAACATGTACATATGAAGAATAAGTTGTTACACTTAGCTCTGCTCCACTACTGTAAATATCGTTGGTAGCATGACAGTTTACACGCTCTATCCCATACTCTAGGAGATAAGTGAAGTCATGTAGAGAAAACTAATATTTAGAGTGTTTCAAAAGAAAAGAAGACGTGATATCATTCATATTTAGTTAATATTTATTGTTGTAGATTAAAAGTTAAAAACCAGTTGCACTCCTGCCACAACCTTCCATAATAAAGTTAAAGACCAGAGATAGGGTCAAGTTCAAGAAAAATTCTGCATAATTATTACTCGCTGCTACAAATTTACGAAGATGGGGATACTACCATCCCCAACGTTGGAAAAGAATTTATATACATGAATTTATAGCTCAAAAAAGTAGGAAAAGGGTCTAAAGAAGGTTAAGATCAGAGGCTCTGCTAGTGCAGGCTACATTGGCAAGCTCACATCAAATTCTTATTGCTAGTTCTCGCCACAACAAGTCTGGCAAAGGCTTGGCTTAAAACTGGTGGGACCAGGGAATACCCTCAAACTTTTCCCGTAGACCAGCGGTCACACCATCTCGCCTTGTCCAATCAAGGCAGCGCATGACTCAGCGACAACTATTATCACAAAACAAAATCCAAAAATGTACTTCTCTGACCATGGGAAAAGATTTACAAACCTTGAATTTAGCCCAGTACTCCTACAACCTTCTAGAACAATCCAACTGACATGAAATTATGCTGGATAAACCACACTAATATTCTCAGTTGTAAATATTGAGTTATCTGTGTTTTGCTATAAACACCATTAAAGCTGTGTCTTCACAACATACTGTCATGGCCAAGTATAATGCAAATGTATACTCAATATTAAGGTATGGTGTCATTATTTGGGGTAGTTCTGCTAGAGGACGAAAAATGTTAAAACTTTAAAGAAACATAATATGTATTATGCATGGATTAAAGAGGACAGATCCAAGCAGATCCAAATGCAAATGAATTGCAGAAAAACCACAATAACAAAAATAACTAGGCATGAGAAAATGAGCAACAAAAATATGAAAGAAATAAACCAAGGTAGTCAGAAATGGCAGTGGCCTACAATCGATGAAGACAATGATGAAGATAATTCATTTGCAGTTGAGCAGCATCCGGTGGCATCCTCTTTAATCACCTACCAATCACCTCCTAAACTTTAAAACCCCCCTCACTGTCACCAACTCCTCTGCATAGACTGCCTACCCTGCTCTGTTCTGCTCTTCGTAACCTGAATCTTATCAATATTACTCCTACTTCCACTATACTCTACCTTAGTTAATAGGCAGCCCAAATTACCCCAACCTCTCTCAGCATTGACCACCCTGTACATTCTGACCAGCCTTTTCACATTTCTCAGTTCATTTTTATGAGTTTCACCCCAGTTCCTTCAACATCACAGACGGGCGAAAGTTTCTATCATCATCAGCCTGCCACTGCCTTCTCCATTTATCCTTCACCCACCTCGCTGGCCGTCTTTGCACCTTCTCCAGCTCCCGCACCTCCAATTCCACGTACAGGTTTCTGTCTGCTGCAGCATACTCAAACATGTTGTACCCTTGTAACATGTGACTTTTCTTTCACTGCACTACTAACACCATTCAATTCCCTTCCTAGTATACTCAGAACCTTTCTCCCTTTAAACCCTCTCTACCTGCCTCTCCACCCTAAGTCACACTGTAACACTATGCCTATGCACTACTTGTATTCAGAAGCTTCTTTCATCTCCTGTTCTTCCTATGTGTGTATGTCCATACTCCTAACCTTCTTCCTCGCAAACCTAACAATCTTTGTCTTTCTCACATTGTAACGCCTTCTGTGCCACAAACAGGTCTTACCAGAAGACGTTACAAAGTGTAAGTTAAGCAAGGGATGGCTCTAATTGCAAATCAAATAACTTCAACACAAAATCAAGATATTCAAATCAAGGGTGGGTTCAGTGAACAAAAAGGTGCCGCTCAACTTAGACATTCACTATTTAATACACTGTAAATTTATAATATCTCCGATTCATTTGGAAAAACTACCAACTTATCCTAAACATAAATTTGATACAAAAGATGGCATATCATAAATTTAATATAACTGCCAAACAAATAAAGCTGTAAAATTTTACTAATTTACAACAATAAGTAAATGAAGTAATTTCACAAGGCAAATTATGAATTAGATTGTATCCAAACAGTTCCGCTTCACAGTTCATAAAACTTAACAACTTGTTTAGAAAGTCACAGAGTTCTAAATTATCATAGGTGAATTTACGTTACTTTATATAGCAAAGAACAGCAGAGTACAGGAAAGATTGTAAGGAGCATCACAAGAGAACTGTACTGCAGAGTCAGGACAATCAGATTTGGATCACAAACAAGAAATATGTCGATTCCATACCTGAATGAATGACGACCAGTCTCACATATAAAATGCCCACCATAAGGCAACCGCAGCAGTAAAAACAATCCTTCACTTAGGCCCAGCAGACAACCAAAAACTCGCGCAAATAGGGCCAATCCATGACCCATTCATCTAGTAAAATTATTGCAGCATAATTACATCAAAATCGGAGTTACTTCAGCACCAGGCACTCGTAACAATTGCGATAACAAGTAATTTTTTACACAACACAGACGAAATACGATAGGAACAACTATAACGCCTAATTACGCTTCAGAACTCGTGTCAATGTAGTCGCGTAGAATTTGACACAGTTAAAACAATTAACACTAAAAATACTTCATCCAACAAGAAAGACTTAGTCGGCTGACACACTAGTCCTCAGTCGTGCGTGTGTAATTAAAAAGTCCACGTGTCAAAACAGTGACGACCCGCAACTTCCACAGTCAAAAAACTAAGCGAAGCGCGACTCTAATGCAACAAGCATTTCTTCTGAAGCAGCTATTAACAGCACAAATGCCCACAATACAAATACGCTCATCAAGCTATGGAAAACACACATTTCCGCGCAAACTGAACTTGCATTTGCCGACTGTGCAATACAGAGAGTCATTTCACTCGCGTGCATCTAACACCAAGTCGCAAACACTTGCTTCCCAACTTGGGTCTAGCCGACTACATCGCACCACAGCTGATCATCATGTCTCCTGGCCTGCCCAGAACTACTTCCAAACTATGCCACGTCCCCACAGAGCGCAGCATGAACAGTGGGCTGCGCACGCAGCAAAGCTACCATCTGATTGCCCTGACTCGTATCATGTCCTATCGTTACCAAACACAGCAGACAAGCTGCAGATTCCACTCCTAAATATAGGCATATACTACCAATGAAATGAATATTTCTGACATTGCAGGAATGTTTATTTCAACATTTATTTTTATTTTATCTCCTGTACACAATTGTATCCTATCAATGCATATAAAACATAGTCATCGGCAAACAAACTTATTTTGCCACTCACTTCCACACATATGTCATTTGCCATTATTATAAACAACAACGGCCCTAGCATGCTTCCCTGTGGCAACCCGGACGTAACCTACACACATAAATTACAAAATAGAAATATAATCAGTACACAACAAAAATAAATTAAAAT
>PNEQ01003615.1:20965-53896 GCA_003012365.1 Medauroidea extradentata | reverse complement strand
TCAGCGATGTGCGACGCAACATGTTACGGCGCTGCACTGCATGTATCGGGTGTGGCGGAGGACATTTTGAGCAGCAAATTTAAAAGGTAAACGTAGCGAGTGTAACACATGCACGGTGTCTCGTACAGTCACAGAGCGTCAAAGCGGGTAGTACATAACACAACACAACAGATGTTTTCACTGGCTTGTTGTCGCCAGGCTGCCTGCCTACCCCTGTTACTTTGGTGCACCATTGCAGGTATAAGGATGCATTTCCGGACATGGGTTCCTTAATCACATATGTACCAAACATGCACATCTGCCATCCCTATCAATTTGTAACACTTATTCTTGGCCATCCTGTATATTGTACTCAACCTCTAAAATTTTGGGGGCACAAAATGTTCCTGTATATTGTTTCAGCACTACTGCAGATAAGAACATCACCGACAAAACTTTAAGCGCATAGTTTAATCGTTCGTCTTAGGGACCGCGGTTGGCGCAGCGGCTAGAGTTCTCGCCTCCCACCAAGGCGTTCAGGGTTCCATTCCCGACGAGGTTGGTCCCCGGATTTTCGAATGTGGGAATCATGCCGGACGATGCCGTTGGTCGGCGGATTTTCTCGGGGATCTCCCGTTTCCTCCGCCCTTTCATTCCGGTGCTGCTCCATACTCACCTCATGTCACCCCTCACTAGCGCTAAAGACCTCTCACTGACTATGAAGCAGAACTGCAGATGTGCACGTAAGGCAGTAAAACAAACTAGGTAAAATTGGCGAAACGTTCGTGGCCCTACCGATAGGCAACTCATGAACTAGTACAGACGTCGCAAGCACAGCTTACCTTGCAACACACCCACGCCACGTCCACGACACTTGCTATCTTTCACTCCCCCGTCTCTACATTGTAGGGCCTCATTCCACGTCATCCTTCTGGGCAATCAGATGCCTACGACTTCCCGGTGCGATATCCTGACCCTCGGTTACCCTCATCGCACCACTTTTACCTATCGTTGGCTGCAGAATTACGTGTGTACGTGTGGGGAGGGCAAATAGGGGAGGGTACCCGACCTCATGGTATTACACCTTCAGAGTAGGCTTGATGCCCGTAGGCGTCTGCGAGCTCTGAAGGATTTCATGAAGTGTGGTCACACGATGAAGAGGAGAGAGTGAGAGATTTTGGTCAGCGCTTAACATGAGGTCTTTAGCGCTGGTGAGGGATGGCATTAGGTGAGTATGTAGCAGCACCGGAATGAAAGGGCGAGGGAAACGAGAGATCCCCGAGAAAACCCGCCGATCAACGGCATCGTCCGGCACGATTCCCATATGCGAAAATCCGGGGACCGACCCCGCCGGGAATCGAACCCAGATCGCCTTGGTGGGAAGCGAATGGTCTGACCATTCGGCCACCGCGGGACGGAGAGGGAGTGCGAAGGGCGTGACGGAGGGAGAGTGCCTCAAATCGGGGGTGGGTCCCATTGGGGATAGAGCACGGATGCCCTTCGTAGAAGGCAGGCGCTCTATCCTCTGATTCAACAGCGGTCGCCTGTTGGCTGCAGGTTGCACTAAAAAAAATGCCAGCAAAATAGAGACGGCAGAATTGTCCTGTAGTTGGGTACCAGAGGAGCAATAAATAGGGACCCTGTTTTTCGCGAAAATAATTTTACCCCACTTTGTTTCAGTGTCTTACGTGTACATCTGCAATTCTGCTTCATGTGGTTGACAAGTTGTCTATGTGAACAGCCGTATCTCATTTGACTGAGCCAAATACAATAACGTTCCTTCAATACCACATGTCTGTGATCTGCCGGTAGAATCCCAAGGCTCGTGACAGTTAAAATAATCCAATCACTGCCCACGAAGCAGAACTAGCAATAAAGCTTATGCTCCAGCATCACATCCTTAGTGGGAACAATAGCGAAGCGTTAATGTGTTCCAAAGGAAGCGGTAACTTGGGAGTAACCATACACAACTCTTGAGTTGTCGGTGGAGCCATTAGACTGGTAGATGCAGGTAAATCTCCAGCTAGTAGTGTGCAAGATGCAAGGAACGAATACACCAGTAACACGACGTCAGTAATAGAAAAGTATTATATTTGCTGATTAATGCAGGCATCTCAGTGTTACGTGCTCATGGTGTATTGTCGGCTCTAAAACCACATATTTTGAAACGCGACCATGCTTTCACACTGGCTGGGATATTTCAGTTTGTTCCTGCTGCATGAACGAGCCAGGTTTGATTAGTGGAAATTTATGCCTTTATTGGTACTTATGCGTAGTAAAAACCAACCCACTAACATATGAGTAAAATTTAAGATAAACATTTAAATTTCGGTGTGTTTTGCAAGAAGCATAAAATAACATAATTTTACTGGGGGAAAATGTCACACGTAATGCAATCTTCACTGTTAAGGGCGCGGCTACCGCAATTTTCATAACAATTTTTTTATTCTTATTTGTAACTGATATTTTTTTTTCTTATTTTAGACACAAAATGTGACTAAATTTGGCTCTTATGAAATTTACTTATCTCTCATAGTTTTCGCGTAATGGCTTGTTTAAGTCATATTTTGCATGTTTCCGTTTTAACGACTACACTAAAACCGACTGATATACAAAACTAAAAAAAATCACAGTGGATAAAGACATTACAGGCTACAATGACATGCTCATAAAATTAAATAATAAAAATTATTTGTATTTTTAAAAAATGCTGGAACTAAAAATGAACATTTCAAAAAATTCAATAATTTTTTTGAAAATACTAATAATTTTTATTCTTTAATTTTACGAGCATGTCATTGTAGCCTGTAATGTCTTTATCCACTGTGATTTTTTTGAGTTTTGTATATCAGTTGGTTTTAGTGAAGTCGTTAAAACGGAAACATGCAAAATATGACTTTAACAAGCCATTACGCGAAAACTGTGTGAGATAAAAAAAAATTCATAAGAGCCAAATTTAGTCACATTTTGTGTCTAAAATACGAAAAAAAATATCTGGTACAAATTCAAAATAAAATAATGATGACGAAAATTGCATTAGACCGCGCCCTTAAATAGTTTTAACGCGAAGATAAGTTGAAAATGAAAAGAAACCTTGATGTTGTCTTCAGCAATGATCCAACAGAACCATTCAGTTTGTTGCCATACACCCCCTTTGCAGAAATCATTCAACGATCACTGATTCTGATCTCGCGCTCAGCACGAGTGTGACGAGTGACGTATGCTCCAATGAAAGTCATAGGCATCTTTGCAAGGGAATCGTAAAGCAATACGGAGGTGTAGTTTTCAGACCATCGCACTCCATCAAAACGATCCGATCTCACTATTCCCGGTAAGGTCGCTTCATAAGTTTCCATCTGCCGTGGCCGGGGGATTCTCTCAGGACACCCCCTCTTCCCACGCCCTTGCAGTTCTCCGCTGCCTCGTAAGTCTCTCATATCATCCCCAACAGTGCTCTTAACCTCATAAAGCACACTCCGAGCAACATTTACATGTTCACTTTGACCGTGCAGTAGTTTTTGAACTGAAGTTTACTGACTCATACGTCACTGACTGATATCATTGATTCAAGTGTAGGTTAGAAGATCATCGGATTATGACTGTGTCGAACTGAACATTTTGTTACCTTTTTTCGAATAAAATGCTACAACGAGGATGAGAGGAATGTTAATGAAAATCTTTAATGGCCTCGCCTACCACGCGCTAATATTGCGTTGCAGCGTCTTCGTAAATACGTTTTCTTAAGACACTATTTCACATATGCCAAATGCGTCTATGTACGAAAAGAAAATACACTCCAAACGATGAATAAAGAGTCGTTTCAAAGCATCACGTTGATTAGAAAAATCATTTCGGAGGTCCTCAAAATGGCAAAAAACAGCTTTCTCAATCTGTTATATCTTAAAAACTACTCACGTGATTCGTGTGAAACTACTATAGGAGCATGCAATGTACTTAGCTTAAAACTTATCAACAATAAAAGATGTGGTCACCACTGAAAGTGTCAGTCAGGCGAGCGATCTGTGATACCACTGCACGCCGTTTCAGTGTCTTGCGGTAGAGGCGATACAGCGCCAGATGAGCCTAGGCATTCCGGTTTACAGCCGTGTCTTACGAATTGGTCAATCGCAAGGGCCGCGCTGTCTGATCACAAATATCAATATTTCCTTGTCCTTCATTTGCATCTCTCTTAGAAAATTTATAAGGAGTTCGTAAACTTCTATTAACATCGAATTCTTTACCAGAGTTGCAGTTATAAGCGTTGTGTATTTCAAGGGAAGTGTTATTAGACCCGACTGAACACCATGGGCACGTAGCATTGATATACCTGCAGGAATACGCCAATATGAATATAATTATATGATTTAAGTAGTGTTACTGGATAACTCGCTCCTTGCATCTTGCACACTATTGGCTGTAGATTTGCTTGCACCTCAGAGTTGTGTATAGTCCTTTGCACTTCCCTTGGAACACACCCACGCTTCGACATTTAAGAGTAGCAATATGCTACACGTTTCTATAATCACACATGGCCTACCGATACCTGTTTGAGCATTTGTTTTTTTTACTTCTGAAAGGACTTAAGTGCTGAGCTCATAGTTGTTTTGGATTTTACCAAAATTTTGTGAGCGTATTTCTTGTATAGCATTTTGGACTATTGTTCTTCCAGTGCTCTGTCGCTCGAACAACTTAAATCAATACACACATTTTCAACTAACCACCTGGTTTTAAGAAGATGCTTACGTCTCGGACAGCTTTGCGTAATGTTTAAAATAAGAAGCATTTCTTACGTTAAGACTACGGAGATTGTTCCCCCGTCTACGTAAAAAAGGGGCACTAAGACGAGGCCAAAACTGTACTTTTAAAACACCACGCCGAATCGGAATACTATTTCAGAGCCCTGTATCAAAATGTCTATCCGGGGCAAAAATGGGGGAAGAGGGAAGCAGTCACCCCCCCCCTTTTTTTTCCCCCTAAACCCTGGAAGGTTTATTGTAAAAAATATATTTGCTATGAATTATGATCTAATATTTGCATTGATATGAATGACCATGTTGCGTACTGTATTGGGTTTGTGTATGCGCATGAGCGCAAATTGCAACAAAAATCCCTCTACACTAGTATTGACAGTCATAATCAAGTTAAGCTATCCACGAAAAAATTTTTTGGACACGCTTCTGACAGTATCTGAAAATATTTACAACCGATACAGATACTACCGTACGTAAGCAAAAACTCAGCATGCTGAATAGACACAATTTTCTGATCTCTCAAAATGACAAAAAAAAAAAAAACGGCTTTTCCCGACTGCCGTATCTGAGAAAATAGGCCAACTGAATTCGAATGATACAAAGATAAAAACATTCGACGACCCGCCTGCCCAGGCCGCCTAACATTGTGCAGAGCTTCGGCCGTTAAACGAATACTCGGAAACTGCTCAGCGTGCGTGAATTATAGCGTAAATCTTCTTAGGAACAGCATTTAAAAAGAACGTTGCACACATGATTGTCCATTACAAGTCCTCCATGTTTCTAGAAAGTTTCTTTCTACGCAGCCGAAAATAGATAAAATTGGCGTTGCTGTGATTTTTTCATGTATGAAATTCTTGGGGTAGAATTTTTTCTAATTATAGGTGATTATAATACACCTTTATCACCAGTATTAAGTCATAAAACAATAAGGTCACAGCTAAAGGTCTCACAGAAGCGGGAAATCTGCAAGCTAGTTCAGTGACTTCCGTCTAAAAGCTAAGGGGCGGCGTGATGGGCGTGCAGTGTTGTCCTTACTGCTTCCACACGTCTAGCTCTCTAACACGCAAAATACGTTCATCCAGATGACCGTCTGAAACCATACTTCCCACACATAAAATGATATGGAAACAGCTTGAATAATACGGAAAGAATAATAATAATAGTAAAGCAAAGCATTTCATTTGAGTGGCTAGAGATTACCAATAACTATAATAGTAAATAATAATGTTCAATACTACAGTGTACATGTGTACAAGCAATAGGTGCTGTAAATACTTGCCAATATGACACCCAGTTTTTAAATCTAAGAATCTCTCACTATGTAAGCCGGCGTGAAAAATAACACACACACACACATATTAAATGTAGTGATTTGCTACAAATTGTAAATAGTTTGTCATGTTTTCTTTTGTTTATTTTATTTTGTACGTATCAGTGTGATAACACTGTGCGTCATGGTTTTTCACGCTATTGTTTTCCTTCCCTTTATATAGTTTGTTAGTTTGTTTTCACATAACCATTTTATTTTCCTCTTCACATTTCGTAAATAAACAGTGATTTGACGTTTAAAAAATGAGTAATTTAAGAAATATAGATGGTGTATTTAACATTTCTTCCTGTAGTTAATGAAAGGATCTCATTAACATTATATCTGTCTGCCGAGTTATTTTCTACTTCCTGACAAATATGTATTTTAAAAAAATCGGGAACTAAAGATATACTTATGGAAAGTTAAATAAATTCAGATGAAAGCGAATGTTCTTAAATGAAATTATATTTTCATCGATCTTGAAATTTCAGAAATGTAAAGAAATTAAATTACTCTTTATTAGGTACCTAGAACGGTAGTACAGTACTGCTATGTTGACCAATATTTACCCAAGATATACTTTTTTATTGTTCAAAGTGCATTTTAAAGTGCATTTTAAAATGCTGCTTTTTTAATACATGCGAAATTTCAAGGCTAGTCACAATTTATCGAGTGTTCAATGGGAGGGGCTCACGACCCTTTTGCTTTCCCCTCTTTTCCCCAGCGGCCCTGCGCTGAGAACATAGAGGGGATGGAATGGCTTGATTTGGGCTGCGGTAATGGAAGTGGGGTGGGTGGGCGCAATCGACGTGCCCCGCCTTTCCTCGCACTTGGGAAGACTAGAGTAATACTAGTACTCGAATTTACACATTATTTCAGATGAGTTTGTTGTAATTTTTTATGAATTATACCTACCGGTACGTGAAAATAAGTTTTCGATATGTAATGTAGAAACACGGGAATCCAAATTTATACTGTTAAGTTAATGCATGTTGTTTTCTGTTTTCTCATTTAGAAAATTAAGGTAACAGCCGCGGTAAACTTAGCTACACGTGTACTCTGATTTTTAGCCAAAATCTTGATTTCCCTGAATCTGCATTTCACTCGGAGAACCGGTATGTGATCAGTGGGTGGGTAACTAATAGGTAGGCTACCTAAAACAAATTTGTAGGTGATCCATACCAATCTATAGCTAAGCATAGGTGAAATTTATCTAAATGTTGTTACAACCTGCTAATTTAAGGTAGTTTTATCTTTGGTAATTTCGATAAAGAAAAATTTTCTCGTAAGACATCCATACATCATGTACTACAATTATTTTCGATCAATGCAGAAAAATTATATTGTGGTGGCATTTTCAAAGAGGGCAAAAAATTACGTGGGTGTGGTTACTTATTAAGGCTTCAGAGTGATTAATGAAAAGTGGTTCTTTTATTGTATCTTTAATTTCAAGGCAGTACCTCTTCGTTTTGAAATAGCGTTTCCACTCTTGAAATAGATAATCGATAACGCGGAGCCAGCTGCACCTGAGCTCAGAACCCAGACAGCCCGGA
Source organism: Medauroidea extradentata (assembly GCA_003012365.1). Classification (NCBI taxonomy): domain Eukaryota; kingdom Metazoa; phylum Arthropoda; class Insecta; order Phasmatodea; family Phasmatidae; genus Medauroidea; species Medauroidea extradentata. Next base: position 46,304 of record PNEQ01003615.1, on the reverse strand, counting down.
ATTACCCCGACACGGAATTGTTATGGCCGTGCCAAGGGGGGAGGGGCATTTTTCCCTCTTTTTTTTATTGTTCTGGAAAAATTAAACATGTCAACACTGTATACCGTTCCAGACATGGGGAAGTCCAGACATTCGTTTTGATTCGAAGTTTCAGTTGCGTGCCATGTTTACAGGTTTAAGAGTAGTAAAGAATGACATGCGGCAGTTTAAAGAAAAGAGACAACTCTGTTGGGGAAGTCGCATGTTGCTGACTCTAAGCGCGCCGATGAGCAATGGCTTTTGTCGCCACGAACGTTTGGCAACAGTGTGTAAGGGCATGGGAAACCTCTATCGTGAGCGGCTCTGAGTGACTAGTTTTCTTGTGTATTCCGTCATATTTTTTATTGAGTACGATTGTTTTGCTGTGGTGTGTGAATGATTATGCCAAGTGCGTGCTACGAATGCAGGGAAGTGCAAGGCCTTTGTTGTGGTGTATTTCACGGTAAACATGCCTGGCGATGTGCAACATGACTGCTGCTGGATGCTGACATTGGTGAAGTGTAGCTGCGGAGGTGTGAACCAATTAATTTTATACAATGTTACAGTAATTTTCGTACTCTCTTGTATTGTGTGATGTTTTGGTTTCATATCCACTCGCATATTAGACGTGAAGGTTTCAATAATTTTAAAAGTGTTTTGCTCTTTTGTTTGTCATTTTTCTAATTGGCCTGCCATGGAATACATTATTATTAAGTTAAAATTATAAAATGTTTCGTATGTCAGTAGTTCAAAGGAAAATAAGGGCATATAAGTGCTCAGATCAAATAGTTTGCTTTTATTTTGTGCTTCTGGTAAATATCTCGGCCAATGGTATTAAATTAGGTTATGTCGACTCGTATTTTGTGAATAAACTCTACATAACCACGTTTATTGAATATCGTGAATCTAGTCTGTTAACATATTTTTGTTGCTCGTGTTTATTTACCTTCAACGCAGACAATACGTAGGCCTAGTTAAATTATATAGCCACCACAATAAATTTATTTAGGCTAATTTGAAAGAGTGATTGATCGAAATAGGGATAAAAAAGTTTCCTTGTAGGTAAACAACCGAAAATTTTCTACTTAACAGATCTAAAAACATTTAATTATATAAAGTCTAGGGTCCATGACTTATAACACAAATCACCAGTCAAAGAACTTTGAAATTAACTGTAGGTCCAAGTGAAGACATTGTTTAAAATAAATAGGCAAAATAAATGTAGTAAGCATATGCCATGTTTGGTAGGCCTATTTTATTTGTTTGTAAATAAGGAAAGTATTGTTTTAAGGTTTAACCTTAAATAGTACTGCTTCAGTTTGTTAAAAGGCAGCGGTCGACTACCAAATCACATTTGTGTACACAACATGATTTTTGTCACACTCAAAAAGATGTTAAAGAACACTGATTTTCATTTGTTTATCACAAGCTTGTTATCTTGTCCGAAGTCCTAGAAAGCAGGGAGTGGGGGACCAAATTGAAATGTACCTACAAGAAATTTGATGTGGTAGAGAAAATTTTTCCTTCAAGGGTAGAGCTATAGTTTTGGTACCAATAAGCTGGGAAAGTGCCTGGCATTTTGATAAGGAAATATCAGTTGTAATGGTTCCTTTGTTTCAGTATATTTATTGCCGCCTTGTCTCTTGGCAAATGTTGCTGTGTACAAAGATGTTGGTGTCAAAAACAATGCACAAAACTGTTTCATCATCCACCTCAACTTTTATACAGAGGATAATTTGGGCTTCTTTACCACATTCAAAAGAAAAGCTGTGAACACTGGCAAAGCTACGCATTTAAATTTTTAGAATGTAAGAGTGCATAATATGTAATTGAGCACTAAAAGCATCAGTTTAGAACTGTAGGCTACTTTCTCGAAGCAAATTTGCAAAAATAAAAAATCAGCAGTCCTAGACAATAGTTTTTGCCAGCCTTCTGTGCAAAATTTTTTCTTGAGTAACATATTTCTAATGATCAATCTCCGACTCCGAAATATTGTACATTTGATTCTGGTGCAAGAGAGTCAGCTTAACAAATGCATCATTCTGGCCAGATAAATGTTTGCTCATGAAGTTGGCAAATATAATTATCAAGGATTGTTGTTTTGTAGTTTCTCTATATTGTCTTTCAAAAAGTGTAGATCTAAATTTTAGAAATCAGCGCTTATTTATCTACCACCCCTCTTCAGTAAATTTTATTCAGTGGAATAAAACAGTTGCTTTTCAAAAGTCATCCTGGTTCTTTTTTTAAATTACGGTAAAGCTATGTTAATCATGTCTTGGCATTTAGGGGACAGAAGCAGGTTAGTGAAAAAGTGAGAACTAGGCTAGTCTGACCCACAGGGGTCCACACTTTACAAAGAGATTTTAACTTTAGGGTCTACGCAGATTTTTACATGTTGAATTGTGCTGTACGATGCCATTGATAGGTAAAGGAATTAGTATGGGTGAAGTAAATAAATAATTTAAGAGCATTGTCACCACTTGAGGTGGTAATGTACAACGAATGTACACATGACATGAGGGTAAATGTGAAGAGTAGTAGTCATATAAGGCCTGCTGACCAAGCTATTGGTTGTAGAGTTATAGTTTATTGATGAAAAATGGTTCTAGAGTGGTTATAAAAGTAGTAATATGTAAAATAAATTCTGTTAGTTGCGTAGGACTAAGTGTAGTTCTAACCACTGTAGAACCATTTATCATCAATATACTATGCCTCTAAAATCAATAGTTTGCTGGTATAGAATCAGTAGCTCTTCTTCTCATTTACCAAAACCTTAAACTTAGGGTGTAAATAGTATTTTTAATGTAGCCTACAAGCAATGATGGTTGACTAGAATGAAAATTTCATTATGGTACAAAGAAAAAGATTAAAATTTAGGCATAACCTAATAGTAAAATTTAATTTATTGATACTACAGTTAATTAGAATAAATTAACTTGTGCAGTGTACATATAGGCATAAAACTATTTCTGAAGCTTTTAAGTTAAATCACAGCATGAAGCATATTTGTTTTGTCATGCTATCCAACTAAAGGAACGGTAACTAAATACACATCTTGATTCTTTTGTCAGTTCATCTCATTCAGAATAAAATAGGATTTTATAATGTAATAGCCTTCAGGCTAATAAAAAAATTTCTGTGTGCTAATGTTAAAAGGGTGAAAATAACAGAATGGGGCAACTTATGCTCTAAATCTAGTAATTAGAGTATCTTACGTAAAAAAATTAAAATTTTTATTTTGTCCCTTAGGCTACGTGTTTTTTTTACTATGTAAACAGCCAATTTTAGTTTTCCCCCAAGTTGGATACCTATTTTTTCTAAGAAAAAAGAGTTCTAACGAGTTAACTTTGATGTTTATTGTTCTACATGTAGGCTTGTAATGAGCGAAGAACTGCACAGAAAGTGTTTTTTTTTTTGTAAGGTTACAGCATTTTGAATGAACCTCTGAAATCTGTGAATTTTGCTTGTAGCATGAATGAAAAAATGGCTGCCATCGGCCATTTGATGTAGATAACATTCTAAATAAATATTTTTCTTTTATCGAAAGGGTAATGTAACGTACAAAAATTTTTTTTATCAAGATATAAAAAATTGTACAGTTTTAGTATCCCGTGCAAGACTTTGCGATGGGAATTACATGACCTCATACAAGCGTATTGCGCATGCTCTTTACACTGTTATTGCGTACGCTAGCTGTTAAATGCCGGGCAGCTGTTTTCCGGTGGAAGCCGCAGCCGGGCAGCTGTTTTATAGAGAAATAAAGATGAATTAAAAAAAGTACGCTTAGCGCAGTGGACTGGACAAATCTGTTTGTATTTGATGTTTTAATGATAAACAGTGAATATAGTATAATATAGAATATATTATCACCATCAATTAACACGTAACTAAAAGTTAGTTACTCTTTTCTATAGTACACGCGGGCGAAGCCGCAAAGGGACAGCTAGTTATATATAAAACTAGTCTGCATGTCTTAGTAGGTTGTGATATTAACATTTTATGTTTGATACATTTACTGATAAGTATTAGGCTATCTAATGTTATTTGTAAGAGACGTGAGATTTTCAGTGTTAATTTACCCATATAATACGTGTTATAATTCCTACTAAAGTATTGTCTTATATTCTTACAACTTAATTGCTGTCCCATTATCTTATTAAGCAATGCTAAAAGCAAAGTGTAGGTTCCTAGGTAGCCTACCTGGAAAATAAGGGAGTACACCAGGGATTCTGAATGTTAAAGAAATTTCATGTTTAAATAATATGAGAAGCAGATTCAGAATATTTGAATCAATAAATCTGTATACTGGATAAATTTCCTAACATTCCTTACTGTCTAGAAACATTTACAAATAAGATTGCTTTTTTTATATCTATTTTTAAAATAAAATGTGCAAGTAACAAGATTCGGAAGCCAAAAATCAAATATTTCTCTGTTTGGAAGTCCCCCAATTCAGCAGTATGTGTAAATATAGCAAAATATGCAGTACAATGTCGAGAACATCTGTAAGCTTTATGTAACTGTAAGTGAAGGCTTCGTTAAGGTTATTTTATTGTAATAATGTATTAAAAACACACATGAAAAAAAGCACTTTATTTAAGAAACCTAAAGAAAAAATTTAATTTTTAATTCCTTTGAATAAAAAAAATGTTATAGTGGCTATAAAACAAATTATTTTTATGTAAATTTTTTTTGATCATTGTATAGTAACTAGCCTACACATTTTACAAACTTTTTTTCCACCTAAAAATTGAGGGAATGTGCTTACATTTGTACGTATTCCTATGTTAGGAATCCCCTTTAAATACTTCTAAAACAAATTATTGTTCAGAAATGTAGTAGCCCTATCCGTGTTAAGCAAGGCTGAAAGCTTAAGAAGTGAACTCCTACTAGAAATGGCAATTCTTCTTGGAAATAGCATGGGAAGTAGAAATAAGTTTTCTGTGTTAACAGCACAGTAATGCTGGGCTTGCAAACTGGTGCATGCAAAAGCATGGAGTCCGTAGATAATTATGCACTAGAGAAACTAGCCTATATATTCAAGGAGTATTTTTCCACCATTTGCCATTTTAAAAGTGGACCTTCTGAATCTTGGGTTCCTTCCAGATTGCAGTTGTTCTCTCTTTTGAGAAATTTTCACGTTTGTGTGCTATTATTTTGACACTCAAATAAAAATCTTGAATGTGCACATTAATTTTTTTATTATGTTTATTATTTTCATTTTTTGAATTGAAATTCCTATTATAGATTAAATTATAGCCTAAATCTGTTGTAGCTGGAACACATTGAAATCCATGTGTTTACTAGGCCTAAAGGATGTCTGAATATCAGAAGATACAACTTTATGACCAGACATTGCAATGTTGTAGTGAATTTGACCATAAATTACAGACAACTTGATATTGAAACAACTTTACAAAGTGACAGTTTTAATGGAAGGCCCATGCTGTACTGTACATGAAACCATTAAGTATGCTAAGTGGATTAAGGCAGCCACTTGTCTGAGATGCAAAGGTACATTCAGATTTTCAATAGACAAGGTTTCATTTAAGAAAAACTTTGCTTTACCAAAGTAGGACTTTAGTACTTAAATCACTTTACATCACTTAGGCCTACCTGTTAAATTACCTAGGCCCTATGTTATGCAAGTAGCCCAAGGTGGCTTCCAAGATGTGTGAACTTTGAGTCTGTTGAATTGGTTTTGTTACTTCCATATACATTTTATTTAAAAAATACAAATAAATGTGGAAATTTAAATTTTTTGTTGCTGATCTTAAATGTTGGAAATTTTATTAGCATTAAAATTTTAATTTTAAAATAATTATTGACGACAGGCGAAGTTAATAAGCATCTGAGATCATTTATGTAAAGGCACAGTATGGGGCAGGATCCGAACAAACGTGTGACACATTTGTAATAGTGAGGGGCTGCAGAATGTGTTCGTCATTAAAGGGTCACGAATAATAAAAATGTGCATACATTTTTCAGCTTTACAGATTTGATTCGTGTGTTTAGTTGGTTATTATCTACGTTGAAGGAATCACACATTCAAGTGAAAAACGTGCTGATAAACTGTCAGTGTTTTCTATTTAATTAATATGTACCTTGTAGTAAGCCTTTAAAGAATCAAACCCTTACAGCTGACTATGTGGAGATCATTTGACCCCTCTGACCCACTGGTTCAGCCACCCGTATATACTAATAAGTAATAGTGCATACTCGTCAGTGTTGTCCCAAGCATGCAGGATGTGTGGCAAGACTACAGCTCTGTGAGGGAGCTCTGGTATAATGTTAGCTGGTCCATACAGTACTGCCATATCTATTGTTGATTAACAGTTGGTCACAGACCTTCATAGAACAACAAATAAAATACTTTGTTCCATGCAACCAGAAGGGCACTGCATAAAAATTGGACTTGTTATACTGTCTCCTGATCTTGGATGAGGTTAGTTCCTGCATGAGAATTTCTTGTACACAATTCAGTTAGTACGCTTTAGCATTACATGAGTTTCACATGCTTATTTCCTGGGTCATGTAAAATGTGCTCAAGAAAATAGAAATTTGTGTATTTTGTTGTATTTTAAAACTATTTTGTTTGTAGGCCTAACGAAAATTAGTTTAGTGTTCAAACTGTGCTGATCCTGGTATGATAATCTTCTCGTGTCAGTTTTTGGGTACTTATAGTTTTATTGTATGGTAGGCCTATGTGGCTCTCGTAAACAAATTGTACCTAAATTAATATTTTTGTGTTATGTGAACTTTTTACACTAAAAATTATATTAATTATTAGCATTTTATTGTTTATGCCTTTTTGTGATAGCTCTGCCTTTAAAATGTTTTATTAAAATGCATGTCCTAACTGCATGCAATAAAATATTGTAAGTTTGGAGTGCCCAGAACGTAACAATGATCTTACTAGCATTATGTTTATGGATTAACATTGCAGTTTAAACATTGTTTTCTATAGTGTCACAATATTTAGGAACATTACCCCAACTTTCTATGAGAACTTATGTATTGTATTACAATATTCATTCTAATCTTGAAATAGGTAGCTTAATGTACTTGTGTGGTTGCATTGTATTTATGTGCAAGGTGTTTGGTAAAGGCATCATTCTCATTGTTCCAACATGTCGAAGTACAGGGTTCTTGTACAAGAGGTTTAAGGTGTTGTTGACTTCTCGTTATTTGGATAGGTTACCTATATGCTTGAATTCATATGCAACAGATGCGGCATCTTAATTTAACTAAGCATCTTGTGTTGGTAGGGTGAAGGTAAACGCTAACATCAGGCTAGAGCAGAATGAACTGTAGGCCTACTATAGCTGATGTTACTGCATCCACTTATTTGTTTTTGTGTGTAAGTTAAATTGGTTGCATGTATAGGCAGTTCAGGATAAACTGAGCGCTGTTTACAATTTTCTGTGAATCATTATGCTTTCATCTTTACTATTTCAAATATGAAGACTTCCTTATCACGTAAAACTAAACTCTCAAAATTTTATTTCTAAAGCCCCAATAAATAATTTTTTTTATTATTATAATTTTTGGGAAGACCTCACTTTAAAGTTAACAACCCATAGCTACAGGGGTAGTGTTCAATAATTTTAATTTAATTCCAGTTTTATGTTTTTGTGACATTTAACTTTGGTTTTATAAAATATTACCAATTGGTTTGAGATATGTGGGCTCTGTGTACTGGCTATTTGGTAATGTCTGTGAAGCATAATCTATTCACTTACACAGTACCGGTAATATGGTAATACTATGTACTTACAGGCAGCCTACTTAAAATTTAAGTAGGGGCCTGATAATTAAGTTGCCTAATTTTATAGCTTAGCATATGTTACAGTTTTGTATTAATATGTACGTCAGTTAATAATTATCCTTGTGAAAATACCAAACATTTTTCCATTAATAGTCACATTATAAGTTAAATGCCATCTTTGCTACTTGCGGTTTCTTAAGGCAATTGTGAACATGCTTAATTTGTATATGGTAATGGAGATGTGAAAAGTTGCCCACAGTAGGCCTATTTGATAACATACTTAGGGCCAGTCTGTTAAGCGTTTAACGTTTGTTAAAGAGGATTATCAGAAGATTTTACGTGTTAAATTGTCTGTTAATCCTCTTTAACAAATGTTAAATGCTTAACAGAGGTTGGTGAAACTGTGCTTTAGTGTAGCCTATTATTTATAATTAGCAATCTATATGATATAGGCCCTAGTTACATAATGTTTTGAAAGCCTAGTCTAGTGTTTATGGGAAGGAGTGTTTTAGTTACAGAACAGAATCCACTTAAGTATTTTCATGTGTGAAGTTCCACTTACACTGGCCACAGCGTGACATATAACTAAGTCTTCAACAAAGTTATTAACAGATGTTGTTAAACTTCATAAAATTGTTGGTAATAGGTTTGCAACAATGTTTCCAACATTATTAATCATTCTGTTAATATTTACAAAAAATTTTAGGCCCCTAATTAATAACATTTGTTTTCAACATTTTGTTGCCAACAGTTGCATATCAACAAAAGTAAATGTACAGTATTTTAGAAACTTGTTAATATACTTTGTTTCACATTAACTTCAGTAAAATTTTACATTTCGGATGGCACTACTTAGTATTGTAAATGTTTGATGCTCTGTCAGTTTATATTTTTAGTTCTAAAATTAATCTTAGATCTCCATTTTACCACTTGTACAGTAAATTTTGTTTTGCATTGTGACACATAAAACAGTGGGCTAATTGGCCATAAATAGCGTATTGGGTTAAAGCTAAACCAACAATTAATTCAAAAACACATTTCTCTCCTTCACAACCCTGATAGGTATAATTGTAAAAAATCTTGAGATATATTTGTGGATATTAACATAATTATCATCTGGAAATGAAAATAAATTGTATATTTCAGAGTTTGATAGATAGGACCTACTGATAATTAATTTAAAACACATTCCAGGTCTTTTCATCCCCTAAGAATCTTTAATCATATTTTATACCATTTTACTAGTGTCCCATGGACATGAAAACACACGATGATAGCCTTGGATTCAAGATATATCGACGATTCATTGAAAAGACATTTCACCCCTTTTCATTTCCTTACTTGTCATATTCAAAAATTTTTCTAGTTACTTTTCAGGTATTTATGTAAGCGTTAATCTTAATTAAAATAATCATGTCAATATCTCAAAATTCAAAAGGGTCTTTGTGTATTGATAATGAATTGAAGACACATTATACCCTTTTCTTACTTCTGTAGGGTCGTATTTAAAAAATATTTTGAAATGTGGTTTTTGGTATAACATCATCGTTAAACAAAGAGCACTTAAGATTCTCAATTGTTTCAGTAGATATGGAGGAATAATTGAAAATACATTTCACATCTTGTCACCCCCTTAGTAATCAAATTTTGAAAAGTCATGTCTTGGACATTTGTATATATATCTTGTTGAAGTAATTATCGTCACAGTAGACCATTGGATTCATGTTCTGTCTGTATAGACGATTAATTGAAAATGTATTTCCCTCCTTTTACTAGGTACTTCGGGGTAGAATTTTGAAAAATCTTAGAACTGTTTTTTGGGTATTTATACAAGCATAATTTTCAAGCCAAAATCAACTCTGTATCTTAAAGTATTTGCTAGATATTGATGAATAATTGAAAACATGTTTAGTTTCTTTCACCCCTTAAAGAGTCAAGTTTTAAAGAATATCCTGATAGGTACTGCCTAATATGCATTTTTGTGATCGTGCAAGTGAATAAAAAGTCTTGACAATAGCCCGTTGGGTTAGAAGAATGTCAGCAATTGATGGATAACACTTTTCACATCCTTTTCACCCACCTAGGGGGGCAATTAAAAAAATATGTTTGTGCTTGCCTACGTCCTGCGGGAAAGTCATCCTCAAAATTTCACATTTCTAGTTCCAGTGGTTTGGGCTGGGACTTGCTAAGTATGCTTAGTCAATCAGTGTTTCATTTTAAACATAGAGATTTGATATCAACTTTGCTAGAAATAATGTACCGTAAAATTTTTGCTAACTGTTTTTTTTTTATGTACTCGTCTTTACGTAGGGTTACCATATCAACATAACCCAAAAAGGGGAGACATATAATTTGGGCTGTAAATAATTTTTGTAAAATAAATAACTTTATTGAAGTAATGTTCTTATCCATACAAAATTGTGTAGAGTCTAATGTCATTGTTAGTGATGACCTCTCACTTGCATGTGGAAGAAAGCAGTTAAAGGAATCTTGTGATGATAAGCTTATTGCTTCTTGGGAGCATGTGGTACTAGGGGCGGAGAGGGGTGGTGGGTGGGTCACAGGGGACATATTCCCCTCTACCATCTTACTCCCAAAAAAGAGAAACATTCACAAGAATATGTCATGTGGATGTTTTGAAACTGAAGTGAAATATTACCAGAATAATCATGTAAATTACTGGATTTGTTTTGTAACTTAATATTGTTTCTTAAAATTATGACTGTTCAGTGCACTCTTCCTATGCCTGGAATTAAAAGTTTAAGCCTGCAGGGACACTTGACCCACTCTCCTATCCTACAGTCAAAGTCTGGAACGCTGCTCTTGCTTAAGTGATTCAGAGGCATCATCTTGGCATGAGTTTTTGTCAATTGTCCAAGCCTCCCTCTAACTTACAAAGGTTTTGTACTAGTAAATTCCTTACATTTCTTCACCAGATGTTGTTGTGAGCACTTAGTGAAGAAAACTTTATGTGACAAAACTACTTCAGACAATGACAACAAATACTGTACTATTACAACAGTAGTCTTCATATATTAGCTTAGGTTTAGGATACGTTTAGTATAGAGGAGGATGAGGGTGTGTGGTGTAGGTTTGACTGTCTGATGTTGCAGGTAATGTCAGTTGGTTAAAGTGGGTTTTGCTCACTGGCCCTGCCTGAAACTGGTTGCAGCCGTGGGCATGGAGCCCTTCGTCACCCGTATAGGCGATGTCACCATAGAGAGGGTTCTCCCCAAGTCGGACCGCAGCGGGGGCAAAGACTTCAAGGAAGCGGCTGCTAGTCCCACAGGGCCAAAACGTGGGCCGGCAGTAGCATCAACAACAGAGAATGAAGGCATTCCAGTGAACGAAGATTTGCAGATTTTTATAAAGCCTCCATCAGATTCTGAGTTCGAGAAGTCGTTGAAAGATGGGGAGCGTGTTGGTGAGTGCGAGCAGAACAAGCCGGCTGTTCTGCCCAAACCGTCTGACACTAGCGACATGTCCACGGATGGGGAGGAAACTGACAATGAAGAGAGTGAGATGGAAGGTGAAGAAGCAGAGGCTGACGAGAAAATCAAACATGACAGTGACAGTGAGATGAAGAGCAGGTTAGAGGATCCTGTACATGAACATATCCTAGAGAGGACAGAAAGTTTTGAAATGTGTCGTGACAAGGGGGACCCTATGCAGGAATGTGGTGAGGAATCTGCGCACATGAACTTGCATACTGACTCTAGAAATGTTTTACCAGACAGTGAATTGTGTGATTCTAACAAACGGAAGGCTTCAGATGGAAGTAGTTTGAGTCCAGGTATTGGAGGCCAGAAGAAAAAGAAATCTTGTAAGTATTCACAGGTGATCTATTCTGATGTGTTCTTTGAGTTTATTCGTGTAAGCTATTGCTGAAAATAAACTCATAAAATATTTTTAAAAATATCAACTCATGTTTGTGTTCTGTAACTTTGTACTTTTAATTAGGCCTACTTAGAGCCATAATTTTTCTCAAAGTAATTTGTTACTTGTTTGGATACGTTACTGAGTTTGTTAATAATGTGCTCTAGTCAAAGATTATTGTAACATTGTTTAATGCTATGTGTAATATTTTTCTCAAGAAATTTAATATTTTTTGCATTGGTAATGATGGCAAGTGTAAATGTGCTTTACAACCTATAATAGAATTATTGAAATTTCCATCATTGTAGATTTTGTTATGTAACATTTGCTAACACATTCAACCGCAATAATATAGCTAGACATTTGTTTAAAGTTTGTGTTTTAGTTTTACTATGTCATTATTTCGCAGATGTATTCTAGGTCAGATTGAAAGACAAGAACGTACGACTTCACTGTCATGAGTATGATTAGCCAACAGCTGTCATTACATGCTTTTGACTATTGTAAGCCATTAGTAAATAAGGAAATAATTAGTAGGGCTGCCACGTGCTTTACGCTTGTACGATTATAAGTCAGTATATGTAAAGAGTGTGGCCAGTGCGTGTATAGGACTCAGAAATCTAAGCTGCTGCTAAATGGTTCCATGAAATTTATGCACCTCTAGTCATTATCCCAGTTAGTTAACAAACTTGCCACCAAATTTTGGGTATCATTTTTCAGCCATAAAATATTTGTAGTGGGTGTTTAGTTAATTACTCAGGAATGCCATACCTATAGACCTGTTGATTGTTTAGAAGTTAAAGCACTGTAAATGCCAGTAATTAGGCGTAGCAGACAGCACAGTATCTGTATGAATTAGCCAAAAATTTAATTTTTTTTTTAAGTCAATTGACTTTTTTATGATTATGCACAACTAATTTAGTAATATTTTACATCCAGTAGCTCTCTATAGCGCTATATATAAATGTTCTTGTTGGCTGAGTTTTTATATTAATTTATACACTGTTGAATGCCTGATTAGTGTTGTGCACAGCAAACCATCACTCAGTGTTTGTTTAAGAAATATTTAGTTGAAATTTGGCATTTAACAGTCATGAATTGGAAAGAAATTAATGAACCTTTAAGCCACAAGATACTGTTTAGTTATGTTAATGGTACTACATCATGTACTGATAGACAGTTGAAGTATATAAGTAAACTTGTTCAAATGTGTTGATCATGCTCGTAATAACCTTATCGCAAAGTTTATCACCATAAAGATAATCATGAGGAAGGTTGGTAAAACTGGCCTGGTTGGCTTCCATGCTGTAACCCTGCAGTACATCAAGATTATATTGTAGGCTAAGGAAGTTGTAGTATGTTAATTTTGATTTGGTTTCACCATTAGTAATGCTAGATTTAAAGAGTTCATTAGCTCAATTAAAATTTGTATTTGAGCATTTAGTTACGCTTCTGTGTATTCGTGGTAAAGTTGGACTTTTTTGACAGTTTTAAGGTTGTGCACAAGTGTTCATCCACGAAAATAGATCTTGATATATTCATACGCTACTATGTGATTTTGACAGCTGTCCAAGTTTTGTTTACATTTTATTACCTGTAAAAAGGGACTTGTGAAGCAAAGTGACACATGTCCATGTTTGTACATATCAGTTTTAAAGTGAAATGAAATATCTGTTTCTTGGCATGAAATTTTTTAATAATATGTAGGTCAAAATACATGAAACCTCGGTTTGGCAACATTATTTTACTACAAATTGCTAAATGAGAGGTAATGAAAATAACATTTTGCCATAAACATCCCTAAGCCAGTTTCACAAGTTTGTACAATAAAATAATTAATTAAACTGTACTTACTTTAGAACTGTATTCTGCCCGATGCCGAAAATCTCTGCAGTCTTTTCAGCTATCGTGCACAATTCCATTTCGCCCCTCAGTATTTTCTCACGAATATTTTGTGAAACATGGTGATTGTCCTTGTGACGCTGCATATTCGTTGCACTGTTAATTTTCGTTTTTCACTTTTCAGTAACTACAGTCGCATGACGTGCTGGAATAATCAGAACCACAGCAGCACAGAATAAATTAAGTAGTAACAGAAGCGATGAGACGTGATTTTTATCATATTAGTTTTCTCTTTGGATTGTAATAGTGTTGTAGTTATAGAAGTTCGGTTAGACTGCAGTTCAGTAGGACTTACATGGTCTCTGCGGAAACTGACACATAAGTAACATCACGTTTACAATTTTTAAATATGTAAAGGGGTTATAGACAAATCATAGTATTTCTTGAAATATAATAGCGGTTGTTTAAAACAATGTCTCAAATCCCATACGGTATGGCTTTGTTTACTTTCACGTATGCCCCAAGAACTAGTACAATAATGATAGTTAAAAAGTCCATTTTGTTGTTTCCGTTCACTCTTACCTGAGTTTTTGGATAAACAAACCTGTTCATTGGCTGCTGACCACTTTGCACTGTGATTTTGCATAAGAAATAGATCCTTGTTATGTCGTGTACATATAAATTTACCACTCTGTAACCTAATGAAAGAGTTTTATTAACAAATATATAATATTAGCAGATACAGCAAACACAATCTACGACGCTATATGTTTATTACTATAATTATGGTTAGAGGACGACACGTCTGTACAGTTGATTCACAAGTTGTTTAACGGCTGACGCAGTGTTAAAAGTACGAGTTTTTTGGTACATTTTCAAGTATTTGGAGATGTACGATACTCTGAAAATACCAAAAGTTTAGTTCAGTAATAATTTACCAGTGTCAAAATTAGTTGGAAATATCACAAGCAAATCTAATATTTTATTTTCTCAAAGTTTTTTTGGACATTAACACATCAATGTTGTGGCTACTGTGAATTTTTTTTCCCGTATACACATTTTCCGTTCCAGTTTGTCAGAACCAAAATTCCTTAATCCTTGGATTTATTTTGTTCCATCGTCACGCCGCGCCAGTAATGTTTACATGGTCTTAACTTGCAGCTTAGGTTATGTGATGGACGTGAACAGTGAAAATGTCTTGCATGGTTTTCGAAACATGGGTATATATCTTCATTACTAAATAAACTGCGGTGATGAAGGCACAGAGGTATGAATAAAATCCTCACGTTTCATTCTTTATAAAACAAAACGAATATGTAACGTGAATTATCGACAGATTGTTTGGTGATTTATTAAACGTGATTTTTCCCAAATGAAGTACAAAATTATCCAAGAGGACTTTTACAGCGAGTTTAATCACTCATTTTGTTGACGACTTATTTTCTGCATGTAGTACCAAATTTTTGTTACGTTAGTACCAGAATATTTGAATACAATCGTTAGTCATGGCTTGATGATTGCAATTGAATTTTGAAATATACTGTAATTACACATTACGTCAATATTTTTTAAAATTGTTATGTAATTTTTGTCTTCCTTTGTCGATAACATGTACAAAATTTTGACGCAATATTATTTTAATAGATAGCGCGTTGTTGGTTGATATGACACCAACTGTACACGGTTTTGTCGGTTGGAAATAGTATGTTGGCGCACTGTACAAATTGAGCCAATTAGACGCTAATGTAAGTGTAATAATATGATGTTATTTGTTTACTTAAAAACTCAGGTTAGAGTGAACGGGGAATAATAGTTATTATCTGATGTGGAGTCTCGAATTGTCATGTTTACCATTTTTAAATATTTATTTAATATACTAGAAACCAATTACAATATCTCATGTACTACAAGTGGTTATATAAACTAATATATCTAATCCACATGGTATTGTTTATATTCCTATACGCCCCAAGAGCTTAACTGGAAGGAAAACATGTCCTGTTACCTGGCGGCATTGCGTGAACTTCGGTAACCATGTTGGCTACATGACACCATTCTTCAATAAATGTGAACTTGAAAAAGACTTGTAAATATAAAGTTGATAGCATAATGCGCTTATGATGTTGTAAAAGCAATTGTAAAATATTAATGTAATATGTAAGTTAGTATATGTATTTGCATTATATCAATAATTCATTCAATACTATTTGTCTTCTAACCAATCGTACAACCCTGAAATACTACAACTAGCTGTATGTAAGGGCTTTGACCTTCTCAGTATTTAGTACCATTACATTGGTTCCGTATGCTGTCAAAATAGTTCAACTTTATCCTGAATACAGAGTACTGATGTGAAATACACAGGACTCACTACTCCGTACATCCCCATTACCCTTTTTACATACTATACGTCTCTGAATGTTATTTGATTGCATTATGGTAGTTATTGGCCATAAGTGAACCAGAGATGTCTTTCCTTACAGTTAACCATTGTAGTTGCACCATTGACTTTCTTCTTTACTGAGATGGTAATTCAATTACTAATGTTAAGGTAAACAGATCACCAATGTTATGAGGGCCGAGATTGGCGCACTGGCTAGAGCACCTACGTCCCACTAAGGCGATCCGGGTTTCATTCCGGGTGGGGTCAGTCGCCATATTTTCACATGTGGGAATCGTGCCAGACGATGCTGCTGGTCGGCAGGTTTTCTTGGGGATCTCTTGTTTTCCCTGCCCCTTCATTCAGGTGCTGCTACATACATCATGTAACCCCTCATCAGTGCTAAAGACTTGGATGTTAAGTTTTGACCAAAATCTCTTGATTTCACCAATACCAGTCGTATTCATCTGTGGAAGCCAGGTTTCTCTTAGGTATGGATCAGGACTATCAAAGCGCTTCAGTCCGGATTCCATCATGCTTAGCGACTATTGCATGCTGAAATACCCACAAACTGAGATGAGGTACATGCTAAAGTGATGGGATATTGGGCTGCTGAGTCTTTGTGTTCCACTGAAGTATAGACAACCCAAGGATCATGGTCGGTGCTTTTGGGACTTTTGCTGAGTCTTTGTGTTCCACTGAAGTATAGACAACCCAAGGATCATGGTCGGTGCTTTTGGGACTTTTGCTGAGTCTTTGTGTTCCACTGAAGTATAGACAACCCAAGGATCACGGTCGGTGCTTTTGGGACTTTAGATTTGGTGCCTTCGAGGCATTGTTTAGAGTGGTGCGATGTGGTCAACCACTCTAGTAGTGTTCACTCTAGGGAGTACCGCACTAGCAGGTTAGGCTGTCACACAAGGGCAGCAGGGAATTCCCTAGTGTGGTGTATGCGGTAAGGGTAGGGTGAAAATGAATTGGGGTCCCCAACATTAGAGAGCACATTTTTTCTATGTAGTATAATTTATCCCGTCCTGAGAAATATAGGTAGGTGACATAGCTGGAACGGCCAATAAAGACAGCTACGTACACTCGCACACGGCAGCTGTTGTGTAGGATAGTAGTAGGCCTCCACAACCTCGCCTCTGTAAGGATTGAAGATTGCTGCATGAGAGTCGATGCTGTCATAAGCGTGGTGGCTACAACCTGCTTGAGTTAACAGGGCTACATGGGTCGACTTGTCGAGTGGAAGCTGAGGTGCCAGTGCTACATAGAGAAGTGAGCTCAGATCGTGGTAGTCTTCACTATGCACACTCAACAGCTGGCCCAGTTTCACCATCAACAGGAATGGGATTGCTGACTATAATTCAATGTGTCAACAAGATCCCTAACCTATATACACACTTTCAATGTAGTAGAGCCTCTTTATTCCTGTCTCTTGATCAACAGGCAGGCAGCACATGTACAGGTTCAGACACAGCATCGGCAGAAACGGGTAAGAAAATAAATGTGGTAGGCCTTTAGAGAGAGATGTGGCAAGCGAGGTGGCCACATTAGTATGTAAGCCATCCCGAAGACCGCAACCCGTAGCGAGAGAGGCTTAATGCTCCACCGTCAACAAACATAGCATATTGACAATGTTATTACATATAAACCTTGATATAGCATGCTAAAAAATAACTAATGCATTGGTGTAATTCTTAGTCAGTGTAATTTTTCTTTACATGTTGGAATTCTTGCAGCTGACAAACATGCAACTTTTTGAGTGATAACATTGCAATAAAAAAAATTAGGTCCAATGTTTTGCATAATTCTTTGCACTACATAAGTCACGAACAGTTAACAGTCAGTGATGCTCTTTAAGGTGACTAAGGGACCTTATTTGTTGTTTCTTTGTGTTGTGGTAACTTGTAAGTTTATCTCACCTCATTCTAGTTGCCTTCTCTGTTGTTGTAAGGTGATGAAGGTATGTCATCAGATTAGAATATTGTTGTATGTCATTGTTTTAAATGGTAACAAGTGCAGTGGTACAGTCAGTTATTTGTGATGGTGCAGAGGCTGTCATACAAGCAGTAATGCCATTCCACCTGTTTACTTTAAATTAAAGATATTTTAAGTTGATTGATAGTGCTTTAATTTGGAATCTCTCTTGTGAAGTATTTTATTTGAGCTTATTGGTTATTGTGCAAATATATAAAATTATGAAATACTTTTAAGTCTTGCGGTAACTATAAGCCACCATGGTGAATTTTGTATGTAGAAGTTTCGTCCATGACTGGATAATTTTGATATATATATATTTATTTATTGTGATATCCTTTTGCATTATATGCTGTCTGCATTTCATAATGTTATTCAGCTGTGATAGATAATATAAAATGTATTTTATCTTCATAAATATTTTTCCTAGCGAACGAGGGTAACAAAGATGGAATAAACGGGTCATCATCTGACTCTGAAAACAGTGAAGACGGAGACAGTAAAACGATGGTTGAGCGCAAGCTGTCCAATATGCGCAGAAACATTCGTGAGGTGATGAGTGAGAACCAGTTGGATGAGGAGACATTGGCAGCGCAGCGTCAGGAGATGGAGAGGTTGCGAAGAGTGCAAGAGCAGCAGCGGATCATTAGAGAGGTGCTTACGACTGTTGTTACATTTGTCTACTTAAGAGACTCCTAGATTTCTCAGTAAGCAACAGAAAGTTAAATTTTTTTGTGCAGCTACTACTAAATTTTTTTTTGTAAGTGTTGGTCTGATAAAGCTAAATTATTTTGTTGTTCAAATAAAATAATTTATTTAATGATGATTAAAACTGAAGTTACGTTTTAGTAAAATAGTGAAAATTGTGAAAAATTTGGCAGTATATTTTGTTGTTTGATGAGATTTGTAAATAGATTATATGGGTTGTATATATTGTGAATCTACTTCTTTATTACGAAATGTCTGTGATGTTAAAATTTTAAATGTAGGCTATTAATTTTATTCAGAATTTTTCGGAGTGTTAAAAATTGGTGCAAAATAACAGCAACAAATTTATCATTAGTTAAAAGATTTAATTATTTCTATTTGTTGTTAAAATTAGAAAAAAAAATTAAAGAAATAGAAGTAGACACAAAATCTGTGATTTTTTTTTTATTCTCTTTTAAACTGTGTGATGTAAACAGATATTTAGAAGTTTTTATATTCCTGTGTAATTTAAAAACCAATTACTGTTGCTTTATATTAACATCACAGATTGCTGAAGATACAGTTTTATTGTAGGTGCAGAGACAGATAGCAATGAATCGGCAAAATAACAAAACCCAGAATCGTGTCATCTCAATTCTTCAAGGGAACTCGTCAATACTGAAGCAGATCCCAGGTTCAAGTGGCTCTGGCACTCAGGTGAAACTGCCCAATACTGTTCTCGTGAAGCTGTCCTCACCATCGTCGTCATCATCCACTACGACAACCACTAACACGCAAGGAAATAAAAAAGTAAGTCATTGCTTTTGTTTGTAACTTCAATTTAAATGTTACTTGTAAATGTTCTTTAAAAAAATTGGCAGGACATGCTACTAGCGCTGTATTTGTGCTGCATCTTGTTTCATTGTTGTAACTAGTCAGGGCGTGATCCTTATCTACTCGATAGCTAATCTTTTTATTGTTGATAGCCTGCTTTTTTTTTTTGGGGGGGGGGCGGCTTGGCCAAAAATTTATTTTGCTTTAAAAATTGTAACTTTTATGAAATATGGTTTGTTTTGTAGACATACATTATAACTACTTTTTTATTGCAATGAACATTTTTTAGCTTTAATAGTTTTTTTTATAGTGACATGTTTTTATCCAAATTTGCATAAAATGGTGTTATGCTTTGAAGGAAAACCAATAGACTTAGCCAAGCTGAAGAAATTTTCACTAAATGATGGTGTTGTAGATGTCTCCTATATAAAGCCAAAATGAATAAAATATTTTTAAAAAATTCTTGAATTTTTTAGATTTTAATGTAAAGTTTCAGCACTTTTTTAATACTTAGGGT
Organism: Medauroidea extradentata; assembly: GCA_003012365.1. Taxonomy (NCBI): domain Eukaryota; kingdom Metazoa; phylum Arthropoda; class Insecta; order Phasmatodea; family Phasmatidae; genus Medauroidea; species Medauroidea extradentata. The sequence goes on along the minus strand of PNEQ01003615.1, from coordinate 26,402 downwards.
GTTAGTATATAGTTGTATAAGCTCACAACTGTGGCCACAACCTAGTTAGAAAACATTTTGAATATTTAATGAATGTAATTCTTACCTGCAATCATGAAGGATAGTTAAGGTTTCGTACATCTAGCATCACATTTGATCCAAGTCTTTTGAAGGTGGTCGTATTGATATCAATGCTTTGATGATTGTCTTGTCAGTTATTTTTAAACTTCTACAAACATCTTCTGTTTCATACCGTAAGTATAACGTTATGGAGAGTGACATGACAGTTCAGTTGTCTGTGCCGAAAATGTCATTAAATGGTTCTAATGCTGGTTAGAGGCAATAAAAATGTGAATATTTTGTGTAAATTGTTGAAAAGGATGTTTATTTGATATACAAGATCTTGCAGTAGTTGATGAACCCAAGTAGTTCAGAAGTGTACATAATACAGTTAGCATAATGATTGGTAGATGACATTCTCACTTGTAAGCATGAATGCATCAATAAATTCATGGTCATTTGATGCATAAGCATTATTTTCAATGCTGTCCTCTAAATAGAATACTGGCTTTCTTGGAAGTGAATTGTGGCACTTTTCATACCTTGGTCTAGCCACCCTGTCTTGAATTATTTGCAAAGCTTCCTTCCGTCAGCTTATATTATTTTAGAGGCCATGGGACAAAGCTTCTAAACTAATTTACATAAGTGTTTGTGTCACTTGAAATTCCAGGAAAAATTAATGTTTTTTTATTTTATCAGGCCAGATAGTCACAGCAGTAAGGCTGAGCACTTTTGTTTGTCATAAAAATCACATATTGGAAAACCCAAGTGTCAGCTGAATTTTCTTAAATCATTCTCATATGATTAGTACTGTAGTGTATTAATAAAATTACTCCCGAAAAAATAACACAGTATCATAACCAGAGTTTGTGCAAGTTCCAGCCAAGTTTTCTTGATATATATTGTTAAAGTGTATTTTCATAAATGCAGTATAGTATGTCAAGACATTGATAGCAAAAAAGATAAGGGGAGATATTTTGTAATGTAGAAAAAAACATTCATGTTGACTTAATAAGTGTGATTTACAAATTTATTAATTAGAAGGTAGCAGATAAATATAATGAATGGGCCACCACAAAGCAAAATGCAGAATAGGCTTTATTTTCATTAGCAAACACCAGAGATGTTGCAATAAGTTCGCCTTGAACTTGTATTATATTGTGTTTTGATTATTTATTATTGGAAGCACTTTATTTTCAGTATTCAATATGCTTTAATCGTGAGTTACACATAACAGACCTATTCAGAATCTAGGGAATTTTTTAAAATGTTTACTGTTTTATTTGTTAACCAAGGCTGGGAAAGTGAAAGCAATACTTTGAATTTCTGACAGTGCTTATTATTTCAGTCGTTGCTTCAAAAAAGTGTTAATCGAGCAGCCCTACTTCAAGAGGTGGATGTGTTGTCCAACGGCTCTGAAATATGTCTTAATGTCTATAAACCAGTTTTGTATCTGCTCACGGAAACTAAAAACAAAGTCAACATTATGTGAAAGTAACCATCTTGAACAGCAAACATTACTCTACAGTTGGTATCAGAATTTTGGTTACTGTATTATGTTGTTTCACAAGCTGTACATTAGACATAACCAACTCCTCAAGTTAACTGTACTATCTAAATTATAGCACATTTGTTAAAATATGTTCATTTTCTTTTTAATGCCTACGAATTTGTGCTGTGTTGAACACACTCATATTCAAAGTAAACAAATATATGTGCCAGTTTCACACCTTAGTTTACTGATGGAAGACAGCTAATTTTTTTGTGTGAGATAAATATTGTACTTTTTTGTAATAGTGCAAAAGATCTGGAAGGTGTGAAATAATTTCACAGATTGCAAAAAAATATGAGATATTTGTGACTAATTATTGTTAAAAAAAATATCCCTTGGTCAATTAAAATTTACTAGAACCTTCTGAAGATTTTTTTTTTTTTTTTTTAATTTAAAAAAATCAGCATAAACTGCTTGTAGCTAGAACAATATATTTAAGTGGATTTTTCTGAGTGCAACGGATGTAAGTTTTGGGTCCGTCACATGAAGGTCAAAAACCTAAATAGAAATATCTGGTACAAAATTTCTGTGCGCAACACCAGCTGTACCTAATGAAATTCATGTACCTGCTTCATCACACATGTGTACCTAAGTAATGTAATACACATGCAAAGTAATCTAATATTGATGATTGATGCAAGGATGAAATTTATGTTTGCGACCATGCAGTAACTTAAACACTTTTCAGCATCACTAAAAACGTTTGAGATGGTAAACATAGTAGGCTTGATCCAAAGCAAAAGCAATTGTGTTTTTTTAAACAAAAATTTGTAGATTTTGTTCACTGTTTATAATTTGTATTAAAATTTCATCTTGTGAACTTGTCTTAACCAACTAAATGCAATAGTATTTTGCATAAAATAAAACAAAAATTTCAGTATTTTGTATATTGTATGGTTTATGGTGACTTGTGACCAAGGTCAGATCCAGAGGGGCGGCCAAAGAGTCTCCTTCCGAAACTGCTCCAAAAATGTAAAACAAAATAAGTGCCAAGTAAAATACAAAGGATTACCTCATATTTTTCCTAGAACTTTATAAAAGACAACAATCATTTTTTGCAACATTGTAGAGAACTTAAAAATGTAATTAACATTTCTTAAAGGGTGTATTATTTATTTATTTTTCTGTTTGGAAAATCCTGTATTAGCACCATTTTGCACCTTAAAATCCAAATTTTTTTTCTGGGGAGTTCCCTGGAGCCCCCCCCTTTTTTTTTTTATCTTGGCATGTAGGTATAATAGGTAGTAATGTTTTATGGCATAGCCTCCTTCAGGATCCATAGCTGTGTCTGCCCCTGCTTGTGACACTGTAAAAACTGCAGGGTGTCTGATAGGTGGAATTGTATATGGTAACAGGACACCATCATAAACCAATAATCAAGATCAAGGAAACATGGGGTCAACCAGTTCCTAATTTTTGGTTGTGTGTACTGTTCTTGGAAATATTTCTCTCACAACAGATTTTAAGATTTTCACAAGCATTTGAGATTTAATAAAAACTATTCTAAATGGTTTCTTGGTGTAGTGTATCCTCAGTTTTGAAGTTTTAATAACGTGCTGCTTACATCATAGTAATTAAAACGTAAATTGTAAAGTATGTACTTGGTCTGTTTTTTCTCCAGCAGCTGATAGAATTCCTAAGAGTACAAAAGAGTCTGAGCTCTGGGCGCACAATCTCACAGTCAGGGATGACTCGCACGCTGGTGGGTAGTAAGCCTCGTGCTCCAGGTCAGGTGCACATGATGACGCCTTCCGTGTCTATTGCACCAGTTACCAGCTCCACGCGCCAACAACAGCAGCAGCAGCAAGACTTCCACTCAGATTCTGATTCAGATGAAGATTACGAGTCTGATAGTGAGGTGGCACGTGCAGCAATGAGGAAGGTGGCTGGAAAGCCGAAAGGTAAAGGTATATCGGCTCAGGTTTGCTGGGATCTTATTAACATAATTTGTTTATTTATTTATTTTATAAAAAATTTTGTCAGGTTGTTGCATGTTTAAGTAAGCAAGTCCTGCAATGAAAAGGTTTTAGTATAGACTCGAAAAGAATTTGTGAATACGTATACTGTATTTCGAAGTATTCACCAGTTATGGGTGCTGCCCACCCCAGAGCCTTGGCATGAGCAAGAATAATATTGTTCTATGTGTTAAAATTATTTTGGGTGGGGCTGTCACCTGACACGGTAAATAATAGCTTTTGGACAAAAGCAGTTTTCTGCATTGAGTGATGTGATGTTCCCGACCTTACCAGCAGGTTTTCTTTTTAGTTTATTGCTTATGTACTCTAGACCCCCGATTTTACGAACTCTGGATTTAACGAAGGTAGCGATTCTACGAATACAATCTCAGGAACCCTCAAAAAATAACAAAATTATATGACAAAAAAAATTTTAAGGAATTACGTTGACAGTGAATAAAACATACTGTATCTAATTCACGGCATTAAAATATGAATTGTAGAGTTGCAGTTATTACTTGGTAAGTCACAATATTAAAAATAAAACAAAAATAGCGAAAATCCATTAAGAAATGCTGCAGTTACAGTTTGAAAACCGCGCACGGCGGCGGCGCCTGTGCCAAGCCGGCCGGCCTATCTCCAACTACGACGTATTAGGATCTATATTAAGGTCGTACTACAGACGCAAAGTTCCAGCGAATGCGCATATGCTCATTTAACTATAGTAAAGCCTCCTTCTAGGCTGTTTCACGACGTCTTATATCTCTCTAGTCTCGCGCCGAATAAGTTTACTTTTTTACACGAACCCTATAAATAATAGCGTGATATTTTTCTTTATTGCGTTAACACCGTACGTACTTAAAACAATTAACTTAGCGCATAATTTGCTTAAACAATGCGTTACTGCGTGTCGTAAAACGTGGGTTTCACAAGTGAGCACGATAATAGCGCTACCTATTTTCCAAGTGTAGAAATATTTGTCTCCGGGTATGTCAAACTTGGAAAATAAATAGACGTTCGCGTATTACGTAATCCCGGAACTCCTAATTTATTTTTGCCGCATATACTGACTGTGAAAGTGATTATTTTCAATCATATATACATGTAATTCTCGACGATTTTAGGTAAGAACGTCACAAAATGGCGTTTTTACAACGTCGGTATATGCTACTGTGCCGCTATCTATCTACCATCTTGTGAACGTTCGTACAGTTGCGCTATCTATCCGCTCTGCACGCTACTAGTACAATTCATCAACAACGTCGAGGGAATATTTTTACGTTAAGTTATATAAATCTGCGCAATGAATAAATACATCCGCTTATCCCTTCTTTCTTTGGTGAATAATTACAAAAGCATTTTACTAGTAAGGAATGCCTACTTTTTTTTCCCATTAAACGTTACGCAAATCGGGCTATTCACCCGTGAGAAGGCACTCCACAGCTCGGTTTTCTCTTTTTTTTTAGGACAAAGGTCGATCATATCTATTGTTTAGCGGTGTTATTTTGATCGTAAGACGTCTGCCTATTGATATAATTTTATATTTCAACTATCACCTGCGTTATTTTTCCGTTAAATGCTACGGAAGTCGGTCTATTCGCTCGAGAGAAGACACTCGGAATCTCTATTTTCTCATTTTTTTAGGAAAAGGATTGGTCATATCTATTGTTTAGCGGTGTTCTTTTGATCATAAGTAGGGACAAGATTTTATGGTGTTATTTTAAGGCTAATTTCGTTTTTAAAACATCCAATTTCGGTGTTATTTCGGTGTTATTATTTTGTGATTTTATACACGTGAAATAAGTATTAAAAACCAAGGAAACTACATAAAAATATTAAAACAAACATGTACAAGTTTATTAAATATAATATAGGCCTACTTACCAAGGTT
>PNEQ01003615.1:0-19965 GCA_003012365.1 Medauroidea extradentata | reverse complement strand
GGGGGGGGGGGGGGGGTGCACAAATAAGCCGCAATCGAATTTACGAAGGTAGCGATTTTACGAATGCGATGAGAGGAACCGTGAGTATTCGTAAAATCGGGAGTTTAGTGTATGTTGTTTAAGACTTTAAAAATTAACTGGATACGTGGTTTGCTGGTAAGGGCCTAAGTACAAATGCCAAGTCCATCATTGATTATTTTTCTTATGTGCAAATTCAAGAAGGTTATGCAAATAATAATTGTTTTTCTGGAAGAAACTAACAGTCGCCTGGCTACCTTACAAGACTGTCGTATACCAGTGGATGTCATTTAAGTTCATGTGTTATTGTTTTAAGTAATTAAGCCCTATGTTTATGTTACCTAACCTTAAAATAATTGTTAGTATTTTGCGACCACGTGGCAAACTAAATAAATGTAAACTATTTATGGGAATGCCCTATTTAACTAATTGGTCATGCACCAGCGACGGAAGTTCGTGTGTTTGGTGATATTGTCATTGTAAGCTTTGTAGTTTACAGAATTAAAGACATATTCAGATTTGGCAACACTCAGAGGTCAGCTAAATTTATGCGGTACCGTCAAAGTTAACGTAGAGTTACGATTTTGGTTTTATTTAACTGCTCGCGAGAATTTGAGAAGTTTTTGCCTTTTCTTAATTTTGCATATTTTCTGTAGGTTTTGTGTTATTCGCGTCCATTTATTGAAGCTGCAGTTGAGGGTATTTGAGGGCGCGACACTCTTGTCGCCAGTCTGATCAGACATGGAGGTGCGACACCACAGCTAGCATGACTGACCTTGGGGTGGTGTGAACACGTTTGGTTAGTAATAATTAAGTTAAATAAATTTTTTCCTCTCTATAGTTGTGGAAATTTATAAGGAGTATTTAACAGTAATTTGCATAATTGAAATATTAAAAAAATGAAGCGAGTATGCCTGAAGCGCCCGCCATCCAGCGACGTTCTCAGGTGATTTTGTCTTGTCTTGTACCTGCCGGCGGAGAAGGAGGGTGTTCGGAGTCTGGGAGCATATTAATAGCACTTTAATAACTTTGCTATTCTTGCAGTTTCTTCATGCGACACGTGTTAAACAAACAGTAAAAATATGTGTGCGAGCAGGCGACACTGGTGGGCAGTGAGTGCACAATTTTAAGTTCATTTACAACGTAGGCACATTCAGGACATAGCTAGGTGCTAGGTTTTACTTAGTCTGGCTAAGGCTTAAATTACAGTAGAACCCCGATTTAACGAAATGCCATGGTACCCGAAAATGTTTACTCTAAATCGATATTTCGTTAAATCCGACTTCACCCAACTCCCCCCCCCCCTTCCCCCAAAAAAAAAAGTTAAATCCTCGGGCATGTTTAAGGTAATTGTTTAAAAAGCATATTGGCTCAAAACAACAAAACGCAATTACCGCCAATAGGTAAGCCACAGCCGTGAAAAGAAAAAAAAAATCGGAGAAAAATCTTACATTGGAACGCTCGGCGAGCATGCACATGGTGAGTTAGGCCGTCCTTGCGCGTGCAATCAACACGTGAGAAGTGATGATTAACACCGCCGAGCCTTCAATATTTCCGTCTCTCTCAGGTCCGCTCCTCGAACAAAATTACGGAAACTCCAATGAAGAATAGTAAAATAATATTTTGTATTGAAATCTGAATTAAAAGTTTGCGGGACAACGGTAAAATAATAATTAAATATGCGCTGTGGCTGCGGCGGACATTGTATAGGCGTGTTCGAAATGGCCTATTTGGGGATTTAGGGTTTAGGAATTTAGGGTGCATGGTTTCGAACGTCAAATATCAGCGCTGCATGTGGCAGAATCGGAAACTAGAGGTTTGATGTAGTTTCAATGTTGTTTTGTTATCTTTTTTGTATCCAGGTTTACGAAAAGTCATTTCTTTGCCCGGGTAGAGTAAAATTTTACTCTTTAAGTTTACAAACTGATACGTTCGAGGGACGAATGTTTGGTTTAAAAATTTGCTCACATTTGTTTGTCACAAACTAACTAATTTGCTACGATATAGCAAATATTCGAGACTAGCTATCTCTGACAGGTTGAATTTTGTAAAAATCTGTTGTAAGAAATAATACCTTTACCGTACAAAGACATTATAGAAGAACAACTTTTTTAGTTATTCTATCCTTTCAACGAAAGTATAATTTGAAATTCTATACCAGGCAATATTTTTATTATATAACAAAGTAGGAAAATTATTTTTAATGTAAACATGCATTATAATTGTCTATACACAAAAAAACAATCACAATGTTTTGTTCTTTAGTTATATAATGCTTGTCGTAGATAGTAATTATTAGTTTCGGTTGAAATGCGGGACCATAATACTTGAATCAACAACAGCAGATGACTTTACGGACCTATTTGGGGATTTAGTGTGCTACTCTACATCAATAAATTTCAACCCTAAATCCCCAAATGTTTAGGCCCTAAAATTGGTCACGTGGTCTATTTAGGTACCTAAACGGCAGTCTTCTAGCGGATTCGAACACGGCTTAACTTGTATGCAGACGTGCCCGTAAACAAACTCGTGTTGGTCTGCTCGCAAAAAATGCTTTGTACTCTATTAGAGTTTTTTTAGCATCGGAGAAACAAATCGTTTACTTTTACGGTAATAAATTCGTTGTTTGTAAAAAGTATGCATAAATAATATTACGTATTTTTTTATAAACTCGCTTGTTTTATGACGGGACGCGAGTGTAAAAAATCTAGCTGCACACCACTGCATTCTATCTGTAATAGAAATAATCAATAGAGCACGTGGCACTACAGCGTATTATAACGGAGACGCGAAGCACTATCTGTGAATTAGTTCGTGTGCTGTCCACTGACGCGCTGTAGAGACTGGGTACCTAGATGCTCGTTCACTCGCCAGCCGCCAGGATGAGGATCTAGGCGCGCACTGTTATGCAACACAGAGGTGCGCACTCGCCCGCACCCGCATGTGAGTATCTCAAAATCACTCCCGCGGCTGAAGTTTTTAACGAATTTTTTTTGTTTCTCAACGGATGGTTTAAGCTTTTCTACGCAGAAATAAGTACATACGGCGGTTGGTGCTAATATTTTTAAAGAACTTAACTTACAATTAATATTCGATTTTGTCAAAGTCAGTTAATTATTTAATACATTTTTTGTTATTTTTTGAAGGTTCCTAAAAATCCTTTCACTAAATCGCTGTTTTCGTTATTCCAGAGTTCGTTAAATCTGGGCTCTACTGTATTATAAATGCTGTTTTGGGCTCTCGTCATGAACTGAATAATACGAGTTTCAACTCGAGAATAATATAGGATGGATGAAGTATTGACTGATTTAATTTGGTAGCTGCCACGTGGTTTGCAGACCCGCAGTTTTTGTAAGACCACTGTATCCAGACAATGCTCGGAATAAACCAGCTAATCGTCTACTCGCCGCCGTTTCATTTATTACTTGTGCTTCGAACCCACGATTATTAACCCTGTGAGCTAGAAACTCGTCTCTACTGAGTGTAAAATGTGTGTGTGAGGTTGAGAGTGTACCACCACAGTATAGGAAATATTGTTAAAATAATTAAAGTGTAGGAAAATTTATGAGTAGATGTTTTTGAAAGTTTTTGGGCATGAAAATACTAATTTTATCACAGTTTTCTGGTTGTTTGAAAAATCAACTTGTAAGGTCATTTAGTAACAAGAGTCACTGTGAAATGAACAAAGCAGTCAGTAGTAACACACACTGTAGTACGTCGGCTGATACTTGAATGAAGATAAATGAAGTTTACATTTTTGTTGACTTATCCTCTCACGTTCCCAGTTGTGATTGTATAGTGGTTTTGCTGTAGTCTACTAAAAAAAAAACCTTATTGGCGTGACTGTTTTATTAAATAACTTTTTTAAAAAACCAACTTTACATACTTTAGTTTTAGATTTCAGTCATTATAGTCTTCATCATTGTCCAAGCCTGACGCTCCCGGGAGAGAACAGCTCAACCCCAAAACTTAAAAAATTTAAAACAAAATTCCAAAGATCAAAACACGCCACGACATCTTAACGGTAATCATAAAATGTGTGAGCCCTCCACTCTGTGACTACCAGCACAGAAAGATTAACTACGTACATATATATGGCTGCTCCGCCACCTCGCTCCCACACAGCCCACCAACCGTTCCAGACCGCCATCCTTGTCCGCGTCAGTTCAACCAGTAATCATGAAGATGGCCGACTCCGCAAAGCTTGCTCTCTCCCTGCAGCGCCTCTAGCGGCCTCCCAGCGCACCAAGGTAAAAACATAATGGAAAATTAAAACTAAATTAAATATAGTGACAAATGTCAAACCTTTATATGTACTTTTAAACAACTTTTAAAGTGAAAATGTTCTGAAACTATAATTACATAATAATTTACAACATAATTTTTAATAAATTTGAACTACGTGTCCTTCCATTGGCTCAAGCCAGCCCGTGCAAACACATTACTGTCTCTCTCGCACACTCAACGAGCGGTGGCGCATGTGCACTTCGTGAAAAGTAAAAGTATTAGAAAAACAGTTAAAAATCTAAATATGTATAGCAATTCCAGGAACTGGGTAGGCACACCTGTGTCATAAAACAGATCTAGCCAACAATACACCCAGCCCTGAGTTACAATACAATAACAGTTAAGCTGCAAATTATATTATTAAATTTAAACTAAAACACAAAGTTGCCTCAGCCTAAACAAACCAAATTAAATACATATAAAATTTAACAATTTCAAAACTAATACAGATAAAATGTTAAACTCCTGTCAACAATACCTCAAAGTAACGAAATAAATAATACAGTAGCAAATTCAATAAATCAAACATAAGGAACTAAATAAAATAAACAGGAAACAATAAAGGCCTAAGTGGTGGGTGGACCGCCTCACAACACATAGATTCAATAGGTAACTAAGCCCCACCTAATATACCGGCAGGTAATCTAATCTGTGAATCTCTATCCTTGCTCTCATCACCACTCTGGGATATGCAGCAATAAGTGATTTATTTTGGATATTTTTAATTTTTGCGTTGTTTCAACTACTGCTTTTCTTCTGATATGTAGCTGTTTGTTATAAAAGTGCTTAAACTATTGTATAAATAGAGTTGTGTAATGGGAGTGCATGACTGGATTTAGATTTGTTTTATACTTTAATTCAATTTCACACCTCCACTTTCTTGTCCTTTGCAAACTTTATACAGTGTAACGTTGCCTCTTTTCACACATTCCTGCATTTTACACCTGTTTTTAGCAGGTGCCTGGGTGGTGTAAAATAGTTGTCTCAGTGTACTATTGACAGTCTGGACTACATTTTTCTTTATCCTAATTTGAACATATTTATAAACTCTTTTGATGCATGATAAAAAATTTTAATTATGTCAAGATAGTGTAAACTAATTTTTGAAATATAATTTTTTGTAAATAGTTTGTTATGTAATATTTTCAAATTCAGTGTTTGACTAAAGTCGCATGTTGTTTGTACATTCAACTATAGTAGAATGTTGCAGTTAAGGGGTTACAAAACCTGCCTGCCTGGCTGTTGAGTATTGTTGCAATAGGTAGGAAGTGTGTGTTTGTTGTTGTTATTTTTATAATTTCATTTTTTATTTAAAAATAAAACTCCAGTGGTTTATTTATTTATGAATGATAGTATGGTTGCCATTAATTTTTGTTAGGCCTACTTCTAAAATGTGGCCTCCTTAACTGACAAACAAAATTATTAGTGATGGGTCGATTCCGATTCCAGAATCGGTAGGTTCCATCGATTCCACTGGAATCAAAATTGAACCGAATCCCTGGCTTTGGAATCTATACGACAGATTCTTATAAAAAAACATCCCTGAGAACATATTTTAGTCTCACAGTGATTTTGTGTACGAACGGCAAACTATTTGAGGTTTTTAATTGTAATTAGTAGCCTAGCGGCCTTTCCCGCCATTGTCCTATTTGAGGTTTCTGATATTATTGTCGCTAATATAGTGCACGAAAATACAATTCTTAATTCCATGGGTAAGCGTCAACTATAAAATAAACTTGTTCGTCAATGATCGTCGTCGTAATTGTTTAGACAATTACGTTGCATTACATTCAGTATCAAAATAAACTCTTATATACCATGCTGGACAGCTACTAATGCCTATATCCCCAAAAATAAAAATTACAAATCATCGCATAATCATCGCATCGCAATGTTCTGTTTACGTTTCTGGACTAGAGATGTTAACTACGTTCAAGTCCGAAGTATGACACTGCTAGAACAAAATGGTTGCGCAATAATGGATTATAGTTAGTACCAAAATATTAGACTGGAATGAAAATGGAGCATCACAGCGCTACTAGTGTCACAGTCTGCCATGTTTAGTGTTTGTCTCGCACGTGGACTTTCCCAACTGAACATAGCATATCTATGACATGTCAAAATATAAACAAAGTTTGTAAACACTGCAGCGGTAATAAACGGTAGCGAATATGTAGTAAAATTGTTCCATCGTTAATTGTAAATTACTTTCTAATTCACAAATATTTTTTAATGTGTGTCGGCAAAGCAAAAAAAAAATTGATATTTTTAAAGTACAGTACGACTCGCAGAAGCCGTAAACAAAAATTTGAAAGAGAAACGGAACTTGTAAAACTATTGATCAGTTTCAAAATGACCAAAAGTTCCTATTTACCAGTAAATTTTTATTCACAATCTTTACTACATAAGTACCGGTAAATGCTGCTGATCACGAAATTTGCTCCCACCAAATGTGATACAGTAGAACCCTGTTGTATTAATGTATCTCAAGGGACTGAAACTTGTTTACATTATAAATGGGAAAACATTATACCAGGGTAATTTTCTATTACAAATCAGTTATAGGGATCAAATGAAGGTAGCATTATAACCAGGAAAACATTATAAGTGGGAACACTATAATAGGGTTCTACTGTAATACAATTATGCACAAAATTAGGTTGCTAAACAAAACCAACGTAACCTCCAAGGTTTAGTAAGTTATATAAATTTAATCAAACTGCACAGATCGTGTTTTTCTGCATATACAAATAGGCCTATATATGTGTTTTATGTATGTAACCTAGTTCATGTAATTTCATTTCTTTCAAAGGGACTATGAGGATTTTATGTATAAGAAAATAAAATGGGTTATAAAAACTTAAAAGAAATCCTTAGAATCAGACTCTGAATCGAATCCCAATTTTAAGAATTAATATCAGAATCGGTAAATTTTAGGACTCGACCCAACACTAGAAATTATTAAATTGTTGAATAGTTATCCAAGAGTTTGAAAAAAGAATCTTTATCCTATTATTTATTATTTTGTAATTTGTAAGTTATTGGTTACATCCTTGCATACGAATGTCTCCACTGTATCAAGCATGTTTTTGTTGTCTATTACCACAACAATATTTGCAGAAAGTGGTCTCAAAAAATCTAAGGAAAATTATTTGTTCATATTTGAAGGTAAATAACTTCTTTGTGAAATTTTATCATGTATCGTAAAGCATTGAATACGTTGTGTGCTGTTTTGCTCAATTTGGTTAACTGTTTTAAGTTACTGGCGAAAATTTTTTCATTAAAATATTAGTTGCAAATTAATGAGTGGAGAAAACAAGTTCTCAAAATGACCAGAATTTGGAATCTTTTACATTGCATGTTTTTCATTTCACTATTTGCATATTCGGCTTTATTTAGAAAACTTCCACAGGTAAGGTTCACTTCAGTCCATCAGTGAATAAAAACATACAAACACCCAGTAATGGCCGGCATATAAGTGCACAGGTGCACGTGCGCACCCAGTTTTCTGTTAAGCATTTTTGTAAAATATTTAAAACATTCTTCTGTGTTTTCTAGCGCCAGTACAGTTTGAAATATTCATCTAACCGATCACAAATGCACAGAGTTTTTATGCTGTAAAGCTGCGATGTTGCAACACTGTACTGTGCACAACAGAGCTGAGCTCTCTCAGCTTCCCAGCTCGGCCGTTCTGCGCATGCGCGCGACAAATCACATCGCATCTTATGGGAACTTTAACATTGAAGAGGAGCACAGTTCTGACTGTGCTCATGCCTGTTGATCGTAGAAACAATTATTTCTTTCACCTCTTGGTGGCACCATGTAGTGGCGCAGCAAGTGTTACGTCCCCGCAACTATAAAACACCTCGCTAGATGCCAGCAGTTAGGCTTTATCTAATACTATGTCAAATGGAACATTCTGAGCAAAAATGTGACATGAGCCTTAAGCAAACTAGCGAGACCAAGCTGTGGTTTCAAATGTAAAACAAATATTAATGAATATTGGTACAGAATGTAGGTATTAAATGTATATTCACACAACAAGCAGTGTTTTTACATATTGAATCAAAGATATGAAATATTACTTAATAGCCTTGCTGGAAAAAAATATTTTTAACGACGGACATTACGAATAATGGAAATATTAATCATTTAACTGCTGAAAATGATAACTTTACAGTTAAATTTAAACTAGGTGGAAAATTGTATGTACTTTATGCTTATTTAAGTGCCACATTGAAATTTGCCTGGAAATTAAATAAAGGGAAATTAAACAACATTCATTGCTAGTAACAAAATTTTAACCCACATTTTGAATCATGTTAAGTTTAGTAAAACAACATGAAATTTAGTCTGTAGGAACAATTCGTAACTGTTTAAAATAAAACATTTTCTTTTTTAATTATTTTTCAAGACAATGTGTGTACACCCATTATCAGACTTGACCGGCCGCTGCTGCAAACACCTATGCTAGTCTAACCCTATGTAAATGCATTATAGGTAAGTCGTGTTATGCCTAATTCAGTCTGCGCGAATTAATTCTAATCTAGCCTCTTGACAAATGTTCGGGTAACTTACCTGTAATAATTGGATGTAAATACTTGCAGTGTTAGCAGCCAGGTGCTGTATTTTTTATGCCTAGTACTGTATTAATATTTGTGGTATCTTGTAGATGGTGCCATTATAATATCAGTTCATTTAAAAGTTAAGCTCTTATTACTTATACATAATAGGAAAATTTAAAAACAAATAAGTATGCAGATTTCTGCTCCTAAATTGAGGTATTGTTTGTCAAAAGTGTTATCTTATTTTCAAAATTTTCTTGAGAATGATCGTGTGCTGTGAAGTGAATTTGGTATACAGTATAAGAGCTGTTTAAGTACTCTTTAAATATTCTGTGTACTGTGCAGTTAAAAATATTTACTAAATACTGTATTTATTTGCATAATTTTCACATTTTTTACCCAAAATTTTTACCTGAAAATTAAGGTGCGCAAAATGAGATGTGGTATAGGTCATTTGGGATAAAGTGAGCACTAAAGATTTAACCATTGAAAAAAATCACTAGCCGTAACTGCATATGTCACCATTAACAAAGAGTCTCTTTACTGTTTGCATGGTTGGTAGTGAATCTTCGCATGTAGTTCCATGTATTTTCCTATTTGAATACAACATTGTTGAAAGAACATCAGATGAAATAGACCTCTCTAAATTTAACATACTTTGAAATGTTTATTTATGATCTTATTGACATTCCTACTGACTGTATAAATTCAATTAATTAGCGCCAGTATAAAGTGACTCTACCCACTGGGCCGCTCGTCATCTTGCATGTGGCCGCTTGCTCTGCGCTTCAGATAGTTCAAAATTTCACAGACAATTGCCTGGCCTCCTCATCACTCACCCAAAACTTGCTCACTAAACCACCAAGGCTGGTATTGAAACGTCCCCCCAACCTCCGTAACAAACTGGTTCGCCCCAAACTGCCATCCATTACCACATCGGATGATAGAACCACCTCCAGGGGTTCTCACCCTTGTAATAAACCACGCTGCGGCTCCTGTGCTATACATCAGCCTTCCACATCATTCAATAGCAGACAGACAAACCCAACCTACCCCATACCAAGAAGCTACAACTGTGCAACTGTAAACCTCATCTACCACCTACAGTGCACTCACTGCAATGCAAAGTATATCGGCCTAACCACCAACACTTTCAGACAGAGGATGAATGGCCACAGAGCTGACACCAAAAAAGCCATAGCTGGAGTGGAGGTTGATTGATCCACATGAGAAGCCAGTTGCTGCACATGCAGCACGTCATAACTCCAACTTTGATTCCTGTTATACAACCAGAGTGGTGAGGGCCCTACCACAGTTTAAAAACAAAAACAAAGCAGAATTAAGACGCTGGGAACTGGCACATCAATACATCACAAAATCCAGACAGCCACCTGGCCTTAACCCCAGATAACAAACCCACATGTCAGACTTCCTGCCGCACCTTAGTTTGCCCTCTGGCCACTAGGTGTACTGATTACCAACCACCACTGGACAATAGACTTCAGTGTACCTCCACTCACCTGATGAAGCAGATTTAGTCTGCGAAACATTGTGACAGCGCGTCCGCGGAGAAATGTTCGTCCTATGTGTGTGTGTTTCTAACTGCGAGTACCATCCTGTGAGTACTTGTGCACTATTCTTTCTGTTTTAATTGTAATTAGTAGCCTAGCGGCCTTTCCCGCCATCGTCCTAAATGTGAACATTGTTCAAGCCTATGTAAATAAAAGCACATGGTAATGTTTATGTTTACATTCGGCGGAAAGATATAAACTGGCAGAAAATATAAATTAATGAGGGTCTTTTTTAGTGCTAACTTTATTCCGAATTACCTATCCCTGAATAAATAAATAAAACTAAGTAAACAACGTGAAAAATCATTATTCACTAAACATGCTATGTGTGAAGCGGAAAATAGTTGGTACAAAATATCACTTCAGAAGTGGTCGAGTAGGTTTGGCCGAACTCTGGCTGGGACACGCCCAAAGAGTATTCATTGTGGGAGATATTCCGCTCTGCAGCATGCACTGTGTGCTAGATGTGAAATGCTGTGGCAGACACTCCACTCTACCTCACTCCCGAGACGTGTATGAATAGGTATTTCCAAACACGTTACTGTAGGTGTGGAAATAAGATTTAAGTTGGGCAGGGAGGGGGGAGTGGGCCGACTAGGATAGGGTCACAACAAGGCGACAAACCCGATAGTTAGTCAGAAAGTTTCTTATATGTACTTTTGATTATTTAATGCATCACCACCAAACTATTTAGTGTTGAATTATACATGTAGTAGGCAGATAACCTGCTGTATACCGACACTATGTATATGTGCTGAATTGTGTGTTTACTTCTTAGATGTTGTGACCATCAGTAGCAGCAGCGATGATGATTGTATATTGTTGTCGGAGCCGTCGAGTGGTGATGAGGAGCCTGTGGATGATCCTACAAATTCGGGAATGCACACCAATGATATTTACAACATCCCTGATGACCAAGGACGAGTTTTGGTAAATGTAGGACACCCTGCTGACGAAGAAGACATTTTTATAGCACCACAGATTGCAAGAGTTATTAAACCGCATCAAGTGAGTACCGAGCTATTTTTGTTAGACCTTGTATTTTTAGTTAATTTGTGTTTGGATGTACAGTGGAATCCCATTACTATGAGAGTTCGTAACAGCGTAAAAATTTATAGTAGTTATGAGTTGTCGTAAGAACCGAATGTTTATATAAACAAACAATTTTCTAGGTTATTGACGTATGTGGGATAGGAATAATAACAGTACAGTTTACCTTGGCTAGTATCTCTGCTATTATAAAACAATACTGCCAAAAACGATAGGCATGTGTATATTTGGCGTGACATTCAATAATTTTATTAATTTCACAATTTTCAGTTGATTTTTCTTAACCATTTTCACTCGCTACAGCACGGCAAAACGTAAGGTAAACAAAACAAAAATGGAAGTCTAGCGACGTGGGGGAGGCTGCAACTAAAACTAACAGCACTGCCATCTCACTTGTGATTCACAGGAACGAAAAACGCTGCGTCAATAAGATCTTATGAATGCACTAACAAAAGATGCGCGGCTGTTCCATATTACCTACTTTCTGAAGTAGCGAAGTCAGAGCAACAATAACAGTTTTTAGTACGAGTACAGTTTACTTATCCATTCCAACATAAATTTTGCTCAAATGAAAACCTATAGTTAAGAAATCGTAACACGTAACATATAAAAACACGACACAAGAAGTTTATGAACTTACTCGGGTTATGCTGGGTAGTGTAAAACTTAAACTCCACGCGTTCAAAAAGTGATCCAAATAAAGTTTACTTTTCATGCATTGCCATGATCGGGCAAATCTAACATGTTCTACAAACAACTAGGTTAAGTTACGTAAACATAACTTTTTAAATTAACTTCTTGCAGTATAACACACACAACGAAAAAAAATCAGTGAGTTTGAAACTGATTCTGCAATGCCGTTCGTTATAATAAAACCAAGATGACGCAAGTGATGCTGTGTACTCAGTTCACGTGCCACTTCGCTTTCATGCTCTACCAAGATGCCGTCAATAACAATCGAGGTCGAGCAAGTCACGGCAGCATTGCCAGATGCAACTGCATTTCAACCGTTGCCATATCTCGCGTTTTTCACTCTGCCACGCTGAACGATGATTATCACATGTGCTTATATTTATTATGTTTACATGTAATTTAAAAAAAAATAATTTTGCGCGGTATGTTAATGATTGTTGCTTGTGAATCTCTCGTATCTACGAACATGCTCATGACAATACCACTCATAAATACCAAACATTTATATATTAAACTGCATACACAAACTGACGGTGCATCGCAAAACACTCATAATTACGAAAGTCTCGTAAAATCCCATACTCATAGTAATGGGATTCCACTATATTACATTTATAGTATTGGTGTCAGATGGCCATGCTGCTGGGAGTTTTGAGAATCCAGGAAATAGCCATGCTTATGATATCACAATATAAAGCCTAGCCATATAAGTAGGAGTGTGAACCTTTCAGTAGTTACGGGGGTTCAGTACCTGCAGTTTTGGAATTATGGAACTTCTGCATTTAATTTGGCCTATAAATTTTTTATAACGTCTTATGCTTCAACAAGGCTGAGGGAATAAATAGTTTCTTGTGTTGTATACAGTTGGCATTGGTTGACTACTATTGCTAATACTATACCTGTGACCATCCGTAAAATAATTACTTCCTTCTTCTGGAAGGTCACTTGTCAAATACTAAGGAACGTAGTGAGCGTGTGACAATTTGGCAACTCTTAAGAAATCAGATGGACAATTGTAATAAATCACATTGTATGGAACTTTAACCGAAAATTTGAGATTTTGAAAATGGCAGGTACTGATCCCCCTTAAAATACCATAGCTATCAAGTAGTGAGATAAAAGCAAAGTTGATACAAGATTATGACAAATTTGGTGAACTAAGTTGATCATGTATAATTTTAGAGTAAAGCTACGTACTACTGTATCCAAATATGATGACCTTTAACATAAGCCAACCACCTTAATTTTAATACACATATGCCTAAGTAAAAAAGAAAAAGTTTAACATGACATCAAAGAAATTGACTGTCAAAAACTCTATCTGTATGTAGCGTGGATTTTATCCATTTTTGCGGATATTTAGAGGTTAAAACTAATTTGCGCACAAAGCTCTTAATTATGCGGATATTTCAACTTTTTAGTACCTATTTACTCAAAATGATGTGCAAGTAAACGTAATTAAATCAAATTTTCCTCGGAACTGCAAACGCAAAACGGAAAATAACAATCCCTCCTCAAAACTGCAAATGGTAAACATCCTCTGTAAGCACCAAGCTGCCATGTCAACTGACTGTTTTGTTTCAGGTTAGCCAATGGTGAATTTTTCATTTCAACAATCAAAGTGCTATTATAGGTGTATCGATTCTGACGCGATAATCGATAGATCATATCAATCTGAGAGTCGAAAGTGACAGTCACAACAAGCATTTTCTGCATGCTCCTTGATTTTCTGGCCGTAATATGAAATGTTTCGGGGCCACGGGTTCCGAGTCAAATGTTGACAAACACTCAATGGTATTGGAATAGGAAATTGTGATGTCCGTTGCTTTGAATTCTTTCAATAACTTTTTTTTTTAAATGTGTTTGTTATTCGCCCATTAGCTAGCAACGGTATTTTAAAAAATGGAGAAGAAACTAAAGACATCTCATGAACGGTCGGCCTATAGGCAGAAATATAAACGTGAGTGGGAATCGGAACTTAAGTGGTTAAAGCAAGGAAAATACGAATATCACGCGGTGTGTAAATGTTGTAATTCCGAGTTTGACATCGCCAAAGGGGGCCTAAAGGACATACGGCGGCATGAAACGAGAGATTACCACAAAAGAAAATTTACTTCTGGCAGTAGTAGCAGCAGCAGCTCAATGTTGAATTTTGTAACAAAACAATCATGGAGTCGTCGACGCTGAACTGCGGTGGGCGAATTTCATATGCGAAAATAATTTGCCAGTTAAACAGAGTGATGGCTTTTCTAAATTAGCAGCCCAAATGTTCCCAGATAGTGACATTGCCAAGAACTTCAGTTGTAGCCATACTAAAATGAGCCAAATTATTACACAAGTCCTTGGCTCGTGCAGAGGAGGAGATTGTCACCAACATGAGAAAATCTCAATTTGCTCTACTAATTGATGAGAGTACAGATGTTTCTGTCATCAGACAAGTAGTGGTAATGGCTAGAATTTTCACAACACAAGTTGAAACACACCTTTACAAAGTTGTTGCGCTTAGTGGAAAAGCAAGTGGTAAGAACCTATTTAATGTTGTCAACAATTCCTTTGAAGAAGACGGAATTAGCATGTCGTCATGGCGCCAAGTCAATTGTGGGTGAATTTAATTCTGTTTTGTCACGCATTCACGCACTTGTCATGTAGCCCACTAGGCTGCATCTCATGCATGCAGTGAACTGCCAGACCTTTGTGAACAACTAACCCGAAATGTATATACATACTTCAAAATGTCTGCCAAAAGGCAAGATGAGTTTAGGAGCATTCAGCAGTTACTTGATGTTCCTGAACATAAAATACTACGCCCATGTTTTACCAGGTGGCTTGCAATGCTGCAGTGTGTTGTTGATCGCCTTTTGGAACAATGGTCAGCAGCACTTCAAGAATATTTTGATTCAAAAATTGAAGACAGAGAATTTAATTTGGAATCTGTACAGCGCAAAAAGAAAACCTTGCACTCAAAGTCAGCAAAGCTGTATTTTCTGTTTGTAAGTGCAACCCTACCACGTTTCTTGAAATTTAATCTTTTATTTCAACAGGAACGTCTTTATGTCCACAAATTATACTCTGAAATGAGTGTCTTGCTACACCTGTTCACCGCTAGTTTTGTTCAGTTCAGTGCAATTCAACAAGCACCTGATATAACAGTTGTTGACTTTGGAAGGCAAAACCAACTTCCAAACACAGGAATCTTCATTGGTCATGCCACCCAAACACATTTGGAAAATAATGAAATAAACTTACAAGGAGAAACCGAGTTTTTCAATTGTGTTCGGAAGTTCTATGAGATGGGCACAAAAGAGTTGCATCGTCTTCTCCCACTCAAGAATGACGTTTTGAAATACAATGACATTTTTGATCCAGCTAAACAGCAGTCTGGAGAATGGGTAAAAGTGGAAAACTTAACCAAAGCATTTCCGAATATCATTGCAAGCAATGAATATGACGAATTGAATTCTGAATTTGTTGCATATTCACTATGGGATCCGCCAACAGAATTGAGCATTGCCAAGTCATGTGAGCCTGACACTTATTGGCATAAAGTCTCACAATGTGAAGTACACTAGACCCCCGATTTTACGAATACTCGCGGTTCCTCTCATCGCATTCATAAAATCGCTACCTTCGTAAATTCGATAGCGGCTTATTTTGCCCCCCCCCCTCCCCCCCCTCTACATTCCTTACAGAAAATTTTAAAATTCAATTTTTTCTGCAAAGTGTCTCTAGTCGGGCCACGACTTCCGTAGCGTGTTGCGGGAAATTAATTAACGTAATAACGTAAACATAAATTGATATCAGTAACCAGACGTCACACTGTTGAGCGGTAGATATGACCTACCCTTGTCCCCAAAAATGAGAAAATCGCGATTCCGAGTGTCTTCTCTCGAGCGAATAGCCCGACTCCCGTAGCATTTAACGGAAAAATAAAGCAAATTATAGTTGAAATATAAATTTATATCAATAGTCAGACGTCTTATGATCAAAAGAACACAGCTAAACAATAGATATGACCGATCCTTTTCCTAAAAAAAAATGAGAAAATCGAGATTCCGAGTGTCTTCTCTCGAGCGAATAGACAGACATCCGTAGCATTTAACGGAAAAATAAAGCAAGTGATAGTTGAAATATAAATTTATATCAATAGGCAGACGTCTTACGATCAAAAGAACACGGTAAACAATAGATATGACCGACCCTGGTCCTAAAAAAAAGAGAAAACCGAGCTGTCGAGTGTCTTCTCGCGAGCGAATAGCCCGATATGTGTAGCGTTTAAAGGAAAAAAAAGTAGGCATTCCTTACTACCGTAGTAAAATTACCATGTAAATTATTCACCAAAGAAAGAAGGAATAAGCGGATGTATTTATTCATTGTGCAGTTTTATATAACTTAACGTAAAAACATTCCCTCGACGTTTGATGAATTGTACACGAACGTAGATACACATAGCGCGCAGAGCGGGCAGATAGCGCAACTGTATGAACATTCACAAGGTGGAGGATAGATAGCGGCACCGTAACATATTCCAACGTTCAATGTTCCAAAAAAACGCCATTTTGTGACGTTCTTACGTAAAATCGTCGATAATTACATGTATAAGTGATTGAAAATAATCACTTTCACAGTCAGTATATGCTGTAAAAATAAATTAGGAGTTCCGGGATTATGTAATACACAAACGTCTATTTATTTTCCAAGTTCGACATACCCGGAGACAAATGTTTCTACACGTTGGTAATAGGTAGCGCCATTATCGTGCTCACTTGTGAAACACACGTTTTACGACACGCAGTAACGCATTGTTTAAGCAAATTATGCGCCAAGTTAATTGTTTTGAGTACGTATGGTGTTAACGCAATAAAGAAAAATATCACGCTATTATTTATAGGGTTCGTGTAAAAAAGTAAACTCATTCGGCGTGAGGCGAGAGAGATATAAGACGTTGTGAAACACCCTAGAAGGAGGCTGTACTATAGTTAAATGAGCATATGCGCATGCGCTGGAACTTTGCGTCTGTAGTACGACCTTAATATAGATCCTAATACGTCGTAGTTGGAGATAGGCCGGCCGGCTTGGCACAGGCGCCGCCGCCGTGCGCGGTTTTCAAACTGTAACTGCCTCATTTCTTAACGGATTTTCGCTATTTTTGTTTCATTTTTAATATTGTGACTTACCAAGTAATAACTGCAACTCTAAAATTCATATTTTAATGCCGTGAATTAGATACAGTATGTTTTATTCATTGTCAGTGTAATTCCTTACAATTTTTTTTGTCATAGAATTTTGTTATTTTTTTGAGGGTTCCTGAGATTGTATTCGTAGAATCGCTACCTTAGTTAAATCCAGGGTTCGTAAAATCGGGGGTCTAGTGTAGATGGGAAACCATGTTTCCCAGTGCTTTGTAAACTAGCGAAGGCAATGCTTATCCTCCCACACAGCAATGCAGGGGTGGAAAAGATATTTAGCAAGCTCAGCCTTATCAAGACAGCGCACAGATCATCTCTTGAATCTCCAATGCTCAATGTTTTGTTGCACATCTCTTCTAGGAAGAACATGGCTGAATTTTAGCCAACAGGAGAAATGCGGAATAGGGCCAAACATCTGAAAAAGTGATATTTAACTACTGCCAGTGGTGAAGAGTATGTAATTACTTGTATCAATTGTTTAAAATTTGTGATATTTTGATTGAAGTACAATCAGGTACATTATGATTAGGTAATTTTCATACAAATTGCATATTTTTAACATTTTTTTATGTACAGGATTTTTACAGGACATTTTATATTAAAAACAAGGATTTTACAGGATATTTTACTTTTCAATCAAGGATATTAAAAGTGATGGCAGCCCTGCCTTAGTTTAAATTTTGCATTGTAGCTACAATGCTCACATTTTCTTCGCTGTGATGCCAAAAAACTACAGTGTAACCTCGTATTTACATTACCGTTATTTATGTTTTCCCTTGATTTGCATTTTTTTCTTCAGGTCTCGTTTGTTTGCCAGTTAGTGCAATGTTAAATTTTCCAGCATATCACATTATCAAAATTTTATTTTTCCAGCTGTTTACGTTTTACGCCCATGCTTTCGCCATCCGAAGACAATAAAAGACACAAGATTTCAGAGTCGCAGATGACGAAGAAACATCTAAACTGGTTTGGAAATAGAGCAAAGCAGAAACAGCACAACAAAGTTGGTGATCACGTGCAAAGCCATAGAAGAATGACTATAATCGCGTGTAATGCTTGCGCTCACGGCACAATAAATTCAAGATGGCAGCAAGAAAATTGCTGACGCTAGCGCTATCGATTGTCTCGAACGCTATCGATTGCTGTATTCACGTTGGCAACGTTGATCATTTGTTTGCCTTTGTAAGCGCAAATAAAGGTAACTTTAACCTACAATTTTCGAAACATTTTTGAAAATGTTTTACTATAAACAGTTGTGTTTTAAATCATTTCCATATTATTGCAGCATGTTTTAGGTAATGTAATAAAAAAAATAGCTGACATTTTCGATAAAACATCACTGTAATAATGGAGAAGTGTGATGAGTTCATGGAAACATGTGTTGATCTGAACAGTGAACTTTACATTCCCATTCAAATGCGTACTGTTTTTGTTTGAATTCATGATAGCATTTGCAAAAAATGGTAAAATGCTTAACAGCATTAACCAAACAATAAAATAATAATAATCATATCTAACATTTTATAATGTTCTCTTTGTATTGTAGAGTGACATGGCCTCACTAGCCATGTTTTTTTTTTTCTCTCTTTCTTTCTTCTCGTCTCTTTTCAATTTTGATGTTGTTTGCTCGACCCCAGTGTTAGTCTAACACCGACCACAATGCCGGACCACGCGTACAGCCCTCAACTATTTAAGGCAGCAACAAGTCACTTTGTTTTAATTTGACATTGTGAGCAGTGTGAAGTGAAGCCCCACATTTCATAAGTTGCCCGGTCAAAGTGGTGAGCCTGTCCGGCTTTCTGAGTGCGAGTGCATTGTTTGTTCGCCGAGATTTCATCATTTTAATTAAGTAGTTTCTTTATTCGTTATTTAGCTATAATTTCTAACATCAAGATCTGTGGATGAACTTTAGTCCTGCGAGACTATTGAATGCCATCCTGAAGCAAGAAGCTGTCAATTTTGAAACAAATTCATTTTTAACTAATCAATAATTATTGCTGTGGGCTACATAGGTCTAGTGTTGCTTAATTTTCATTAGGGATGTGCCGATGTAGTCGTTTATGTATCGGTATCGGCCGATAATTACTTAGCTACCGATACCGATGTACTCGCTTTAAACCGATGTTTGTGCAAACTGATACTCTCCTGAACTTGTGGACTCTACTGTACCGTTAATCGCAGTAACTAGTAACGGACTTGCACAAAGCCGAGACGAACAAAAAATGCACACACACTTCATTTTATAATAAATGGAGTGATTTTTATTTATAATTACGGCAATCCTCTGAAACTGGCATCATTTGTAACAATATTGAATTATATTAATATTACCTCGTTACAAATGCAACTGCAAACGTCGGGGAAATGCAAACAAAACAAACATGTGTCGCCATTTCAATTCAACTGCTCAGATATGTGTCATGTGATGCGCGTGGCAACTCATACCAAACACAAACACTACTAACGTTAGTTCAAATTATCGCCACGCAAAGATTGTCACTGCTGTTCCTGTTACTTTACATTCTTTTTTATGGGTGTTGGATTCCACTCGCACGTTAACGTTACATCTATGCGGACAAATAACAAACGCGAACC
>PNEQ01003613.1:57530-83346 GCA_003012365.1 Medauroidea extradentata | reverse complement strand
TCATCAGTAGTTATATTTATTTATATAGGTGCATTACATTTCATAAAATGCGGTACCGTTCAGTATTACAAAAATAAATAAAAATATTGCAATTTGCATTTAAATTCACATTTCGACAGACGCTTAGCTACCATGATTCTTCCGTCCGACTTGTCGTATGGGCTAAGTTCTACCCAGTTATTAGCTTAGAAAAAAAAAAGGAAACAAACTGACGAAAACATTAAGGAATCTCTATAACGAACAAACTCGGCCCTGTTCGTAACCCCGCAACACCCATTACCTCACTACTGCCTGTGATAAAAGGCAAAGAAGAAAAAATAAGTCTATGTCCCTTTTAGCCACGCCAACGGACTCGAGGCTTTCTCCCCCATCTGCCCGACACTCGTCCTTCCTCCTCCGCCTTCCCTGCACGACTGTCGTCCTTACTCTCGCGCCATCCCTGCACGACTGTTAAATCATGGACGGTCATGGTAACTAAGGTATCCCTCGGTGGAGTGATACAACAGACTCCAATTACCCCAAAAGCAGTAAAATGACATTTAAACCCATAACAAACGATTCCAAAATTTGAATATATAGTTTTTACATTGAAATAAAATTGTTTATCCACACAAATATAATAATTAGGGACAAAAGGTGCGCAACAGTGGAACTACTTTCGCGGCGTAATACCCTAAGCAACCCCCTGTGATGGCTGACCTACGTGCGTCAATAACCTACGTCATGGAGAGAATTCCATGAAGCAAGTGATCAACCACAACGTCGGCGCCAGAAATCCTACAGCCTGGAGAAGCTTGCAACACCTGAAGTTACTCACTTCACCAGGGAAAAATTAATAATAAGCTAAAATTGCAAAAACTAAAAAATTGCTCAAAATACAAGAAAAAGTTATATCAACAAAAATAATTAAAATTTTACTGTGGTCAATTTGAAACCAAACAAGCCAGGAAAATAAACAAATGACTCTACTTTAAAATTCCTTTACTACTTTATTAAAATTTTGAAAAGATGAATTTAAATTAACATGTCCCCAATTACTAGGTTATTGAATTCTGTTGCATCACACCGGACACCTGACAAACTCACCCTGAAAATGACATATAGCCTGCTAAGAAAGATTTAAATATAAATTTAAATAAGAAAATAAAAACACTTTATAAATATTTAAACAGGATGGGGAAGTGGCTGAACACTTCACAGTATGTATGAGTTATAATGTTTAATGGCAACACGAGTGTTATTTACGAAGCCTGGATATTTGTGAATACCTATTTTCCATGTGGCCTTGCAGCCCAGACAGCCTCGAGCGGCCTAGCTGCTATTTTGCTAACAGTACTTCTGCCCTTCTGGCAGGTATAAAAGATGGGTGTTTTGCCCCAGTAGTCAGCGGCTTGGCCTTCGGGCCATCTCCTTCCCAAGGGTTGTGGGCTGGCCAGGCACACCTAAATCCGCCTTCCATCACCTCCACTATTCCTCTGCCTATTCCAGTGATTTATGATATTATCATTGGCATTTTCATGCTATTTCATTTGGAATATAATAATTTATAGGGCATGCTCACTCCTCATAACTTGACAAACAATACCATAAATGCCAGTATGAAAGAGAATTGTGTGCCTTGGTTATTGCTATAATGCATTGAGTTTTTGGCAGCCAGTGGTCAGTAGTTTGCTGGCATGCCGTATTAGTAAAGCCTTGCTTACAATTACAGTATTTAGAACGTAACTACATATTGATATAAATAATACTCATGTGTTTCTCATTTAAAATTTTATTAATTCCAGCAATCAAAGTCAACATTGAGAAGTCCTGTAACCCTGAAAGTGCATATTTTGGCTATTGGTGAGCAACATTGATGTTATGAACAATGATACAAAGAAGAAAGGTGTTTTTGTGGTGGTCAGTTAATTGTTATAGTTGAATAACACTGATCGTGTTTTTGTGCACAAATTTTAGTGTGGTAATTTTGTACAAAGAAGTGGTAAATTTATATGAGTGGGTAATGTGAGGTATTGGAAGTTGTGAATGAAGCTTGGAGAGAATGTGTAAGTAATTTTATTTTATTATTTTAAGCTAACCTTTTTGTCCTAGTTGCCTATGACTGTTTTTAATTACCAACTTTGTGTTGTACCTAGTTTGTGTTATTTTCTGAATGTTTTTAAATTTGAATAAATTAATTCAGTACACTGTTGCTTGTGGCTGGTAGGCTATTACTGTACTACATTTTACAGTATTTATACATATTACTGTATTTGTATTTAAACTAGTAGTTACGGTTATGGAATGTGGTATTTGTTTAAAGTATTTTTAACAATTGTGCATTATTTGCCATGTATACAGCCAGGCGTATTTAGAGTACAGGAAGGATATTGGATGTTGTCAGCCAGCAGTATTGTTTGGTAAACTTAGATAGGCATAAATATAAACAAGTGAACAAAAATATGCAGAAAGAAGATGAGGATTTCTAAGGAGATTTGGAATTCAGATTGGTGTTACGTAAGTGGCTACAATACAGCAAATATCCACAGACGGGAATACAAGTTTGTTTTGTCGAGTTACTGTTTTGGCTTGGTCTACCATGTTCTGGTATTATCTGGCAAGATTCAATATCCTTGCTGGACTGCTATTAGAAAGTAATTATTTTATGTAATTTGTAATTTTTGTTGGCGTTTAGAATCAAATTATGTTAAACCAATTTGTATATTTTAAGATTTACAGTATAGAAATAATAGACCAAACACTTAAAGAGCTCTTAATACATATTTTAAAAATTAAAGCTTACTGATGGCAAACAACTTCTGTTGTGGTATTTTCTAGACATACAACTAGAAAATAATACATTTTTTGTCAGGCACTAAATGCTAACAACTTGTGTAAATGAAATGAACATCTGTTTTTTTTAGAATTCTTTCGACAAGAAATGTGGTGTAGGGAAATTCAGTTGCAGCATCTTCACTGAACACAGAATGGTTTGAAGCTGTTATAAAAAGTTTCGGCTCACATGTTTTGATGAGAGTAGTACATTACCGGTAATTGTGGGTTGAGTAGAATATATATCTGGGATCATTGTGTTTATGTTGAGGCCGATAAAATATAAGTTCTTGCTGTTCAGAGAGATAAAATATTTCTTTGCTTAATGCTCAGGTTGCATTCGCTAGAAATGTGAATTTTACAAATATAGTGTATTAGACACATTAAAACAGTTATTTTCTCACTCATGAAATATTCAAACTCATCAGAATGTCTTAAAACAGGTTGATTTTAAAGCCAGAATTTATATTTAAATTATGTGCAACAAATACGTTGAACAGTTAACTTTTTATACTTAGTTTAGGTTGTTCATTCATAAAATTTCCTTACATATTCAACCAGTTAATTTGTAATATTTCTTAGTAATGGAAAGTATGCTGTTTTTACATTCATAATCAGTCAAGAAATGTTTATTCACACTTAATTAAATTTTGTCATGTAGGTACAGAATAAGAAATTCTGATGGCTAGATTTTTTTATAATATGCATGCCAGATTTGTTTTGTTGCAAGTAGTAGCAAAACTATGTATAGCCTGCAAAACATAAATTGACAGGTATTCATATTTCGGGAGGAACTAATTTTTTCCTAAATTATAATGTAACTACAGAACAATAATTTATTTGAAGGATTTCTGATATAACTGAATGATTAAACAAAACCTTTTGGGCATGCATTATGAATCTAAGAGTGAGACAAAATAACTATAAAAAGCTATAAGCCGAGTTTAGCTGTAGTAAATGTATGGGTATATACAAAATACGAAAAAAATATGATAAGACACGCCAAACCACTGAAATAGGTAAATGAAAACAAACAAAGTTTCAGAACAAACAAACAGAAACAAAGTAAAATTGGAAATAAACAAGACATCACAATTAAGATAGCATAGACAATTACTGATACAAAAGCAAGGTTACATACAAAATAGGATAACAAAATGACATCACAGACAAGAACAGACTACACTGACTGCAGTACATTTTCTTGAATGAGCTTGTTGCGTTTCGGGAGCCGACATATTCTATAGTCTTCATGCTGACTACAAGTGAAAACTGAATAAGAATGAAGTGTGTGTATAATCTAAGCCCAGTCTTCTTGCGCAGCGAATAGTATTTGAGGTCTGTTCAAATTAGGGTGGATATTGTACTGTATTGTATTTGTGCAAGGGTTGTTTTATATTTGTGTATTTTCTAAACAAACGCTTCCGCGTGTTTTTCAAAGCCATACTTTGTTGACGGAATACATTTGTATTGTTTAAAAAAGGCAGATTTTTCATACTAGTACTGTACGTACAGTATATTCAATTTCATTGGGTGTGTTTCTAAAGTAAGTAGAGTGGCATTTTCCCATAGTACTTTATGATGGTGTCCTACACATGTTTGGCTAGTCTGGATTGTTGAGTCTTGAGTTAAATACACAATATTAATTTTCACCATAGAACAGTTACAGCAGTTTTTAAAATTCTTCGCAAGAACTACGCTTGCTGCAATGAAATTATTAGCGGTTAACACATTGTACGGAAAAATAACTGGAAAAATGTAAGTGCAAAATATTAAGACAGAAAATGCTACTGTGGAATTTTATTTTTGATATCAAAATGTACTAACTATTTTTTTTAACATGTTGGTGGTATTCATTTTCACTTTTCACACTCCCACTGCATTTTCTGTTCAGACTGATTTAGCTAACATGTAAGCAATTGTGAGTTGTGAATAGTTGTTCTCCATTTATTAGAACATCCTGGTAGCAAACTTTCAAATAAAATGCCTACCAGGAAAACTGGAACCTCACAGGTGTTGATACTGTAGTAGTGTGCCAGACAATTGCAGTGGTATAATAGTATGCATTATAATTATTTATGTACATTTTAGTTTTCGAAAATAATAGTACTAGTTGTGGGAAAAACAAGCCATCTACATGTATGTACTGTAGTACTCTTGATACAAGTAAGGAATTATATGGTGAATAGTTGAGCTTTAACAATTAGTAGTGCGAGTCTAGTCACCCACTTGGCAGGTGATGTTAACTGGTTGTATTAATTTTGGGTTGTTATTTTTAACAATGCAGAACGCTCATTATCAGCAGTCCTCGATAGAAACAATGGTGTTTGCACAGTTTTAAGTTGCTGACTTCCTGGGAAGGGTGGAGGAAAAGTAGAGGTGGGGAGAAGGAGGGAAAAAAAGGGGGTAGGGGGATTTCTGCATTATGCATTCATCTCAGAAGAGGAATGCCAAAATAAGGGAAATGTATTCTGTACAAATTATTTCTTGTCAATACTGATTTCCAGTTGTCCCAAAATTGTAACTTTAAAATACATACTGAATGATACCTACTAAATTAAAAACTTGCAATTTGTTTGTCGATTTGTGTTAGTTACTTGGTTTTTCTTGTGACGAAGTAACTGAGCAATTTTAAGTGTTTGGTAGAATTTATAGGTGGATTTTTTGACATTCAATAACATTGTTTACGTTACATTATTGGCTTTCTCTCTGTGCCAAGTAAGTTTTGTTGTTGCAGCTTACTGTTTGAATAAAACATCTTTTGTTTGAAACACTGACATGAAATACGTAGGTGCTTTTATGTTGTGCAGTTAGCTTTCTGCAATTTCAGTATGATGAAAATACTGAACTTCTGTATCTTAGTTTTTTGAAGTTATCAATTGAATTGGAAATCAACGAATATATTGACCTTACAAGATGAATGTGTTTTAAGTGTGAATTCCAGATTTATATAAAATGCAGACATTATTTATTTCAGTTGCAATAATATTTTTTAATTACTGCAATCACTTACTTTGTGTGTGTTGTATCAAGTTTGTAAATGTGAATATTTAGTTATAAAGACTATGTAAATATTGTATTCTTAGTTGTGCATAGAAACTGTTTGTGATACTGGTTACATATTTTAGAATTCTTTGCAATGAATATTATAAAACTTGTCTTACAGATTTTAAATGTTAAATTTGTGTATAGCTTTGTTGAGCTGTGTGTAACTTTACATTTTTGTCTACCAATATACCTAGATGCTAACCATGTTTACAGACAACGTTAATGCTGTACTTCTTAAAGTGTGACATGGGTGTTAATGAGTAAGACACTGTTGTTATGAGAAACAGATGCTGTGAAGTGTAAGTTGAATAAACAAATGGATTTTTGTCTGTGTTTGGATTACTTGAGTAAGATTGTTGAACTAAAGTAAGTACATAACCAAGTAACAAACTTTATTTGGATGTACATTACACCCTGGACACAGTTATCTAGGTATTATTTGCACATAATCATGTTAAAAATCATCTATAGGTCGTTCGGGATAAAGTGAGCACTAAAAATTTAACCTTTGAAAAATATCACTAGCCGTTACTGCATATAATAAAACATGACACATAGTCCCCTTACTGCTTGTAAGGTTTGCAGCGAAGTTACGCAATATAGTTCCCTGTATTTTCCTATTTAAATTCAACAAAACTAAAACAAAATCAATCGAAATCGTTGTAATTGTATTGTATTTAGTAATTTTTTTATCAAACTGTATCGATTCATACTGACTGTACATTTTAACTTACACGTGCAAACATCAAGTGATATGTCCAGAGGGGATAGATGTTTCCAGGCGTCAGCCGTTACGCGCGGAAATATACGAATTATCTGAAAGTAGAACTTTAGCAGGGCTTTTCTTAGTGCTCACTTTATCCCGAACCACCTATACTTGTTGCAATTTTCAGCCAGTGATCTCTACTGCACTAAGTATATGTATTTATTATTGCACATTTATTATAGTTCTACCTGTGCAATGATACCTACCATGTGTAATAAAAGTGTACAACCTAGCATCATGACCAAATTCAAACAAAAATTTAGTGGATTTTCAACAGAAGCTCACAAAATCAAATAGACAATAGAGTTACCAAATTGAAGTAAAAACAATAAACAAAAATGAGAACTACTAAACACTGGAACAAATACTATATTTTAGTAACACACAGGCAACATTATCACAGGTCCAGCTACAACACAAGCAGACAATACAGAAGTTAGTGTATTTATTAACCATAAACAAGCAGACTACAGACAAGGATAATGTAACCTGCTCTAAAGTGTGGGATATCTCTGCTGCAAGGGGATGTGGTGGCTAGTCACCACTTATTGGCTAGTACTGACATCAGAGAGGTTTTATCTACGTATATTTTGATCTGGATTTATGCTGTTCAGTGTCCACCAAGAATATTGCCATTAAAACAATACCCCTTCCCCCGGCCCAAATATACTAAGTCCTACTAATCTGACCTATTTGGAACCGAGGCATTAGTATTACTGACATAAGGTATAAAAAATATATATGATAATTTTTGTATGCAAACCTGTACTGTGAGTAATATGTCAATTGTAACACTTTGTCACATTATTACAGCGAAAATTTTATTAATAATGTATCTGGTTTTGTAATTTATTACCGTATTACATAAGTTATTGTTTTGCCTCGCACTGTCGTTTGCATTATCCGGATGTTCAGATTAGGTTCAAATGAGTGAGCAGGATTCTATTGTATTTAGCTCATAAAAAAAAAAAACAACAACAATTAATAGTTCATCACTCACTTGTATAAAAAAAAAATATTAGATACGAGCACTGTGTGTATAATGTAAACAAAAACACCTCGTATAGCCACCATCATCAGCTGGTTAGCCGGAGGTGCGGCTACCCAGTAGGTAAAAGTAAATGACATTTAGTTATTAATAGTTTTGTTACAATGAAGTTTCATAACAATAATATGCACCTATTTCAGATTAAATTAGAAGTGGAAATTCATGTTAATATTTATTATTTATGCTTGAGAAACTTTTACTCTTTTGCCTCCCAGTATTTCACATATATTCACAGCCTTCTTAACAAATGATCTAAGTGTGATAATTTACCCTGACCCATGGTCTCACCTTACCTCTTTTTGGACTTTTTTAATTTTAAAACTTTAAATAAATCTATGTAAATTCTTTACTGCCAATGCAGGAGGCAGTGAGTGCGTTGGGGCAATGTTTTATGTTCCCATCTTATTTTGAAATGTAGTAGGTACTCAAAATAACTATGCTGTAGTTTATGTGTAGTACAGCTTGCACCTTTTTTTTTAATCAGTGTAGTATTTATTATTTTGTATTTGTGACACGCTTTTACTGTGTTGCAAGTACAATTATGGTACATACAATATCAAGTTTTATTTATTATGGCTTTCATTACTACTCGTATGTTTTTACACTTCTGAGTGTAAGGTCATAAATTAATTTTAATAATTGAAATAAGTTTGCCGTTGTTTTTTAGGAAAGGTATACATACCACAATTTTTGTTATGATGAAGAACTAAGCAGTCCAAAGTGCTATTACAGTTATGTAGGAGAAGGTGAAAGCCTTTTCATGCATGACCTGTGGTCAGTTCTAAAATAACTCGACAAACCTAAAACAATGGAGAACTATGAATGTTCTGGAATTGTATGTAAAAATAATGAATTTATTTTCCTCATTAAAGCTATACAAAATATTTTAGCATTAATAACAACAGTTTTTTTTAAGAGACATACTTTAGTCACTTGTTTTGTATTGCAATTACGGTCATTAATAGTTGCTCTTCATTACAACTGTCATATGCATATTATGTCTATTTTACAAAAGGCAATGCATTTCTTTAAATGTTATGATAATACTGAACGTTCTTGGCTTTAGGGATTCAGCATTTTCATTACTTTTTTGACATTTAAATGTTTCAGCAGTCATTGCAGCTGCCATTTTCAAGTACTAATTTGTTGACTAACTGATAGGTGCAGAGGGTAAAGGCTCTTTATGTACCTAGGTAGCTGGTTGGCTTCACCTGTCAGCCTCTATCCTTTCCACATGTCAGTTGGTCAACAGATTACCTCAATATGGCAGTTGTAATAACTGCAGAAACGTTGAAAAACAAAGTACTGACACTGCTGAATCCCAATAGCCAAGAAAATGCAAATAGCTGTGAAAGCTTGCAGTCTATATTACAATCATACTGTTTACAGAATTAACCATTAAACTTATAGAAATCTTAAAGTAATATCATTATTTTAGTACAGCAGAGCCCCAATTTAACAAACTCAGGACTATAAAAAACAGTGATTTAACAACAAAGATTTTAGGAAACATTCAAATAAAATCCCATGAAATTGTTATACTGACCATGGTGTACCCTTATTTCTTCATAGATACTTGTATGCCATGCTCAGAAACACAAAAACGAAAAAGGAATTGGAATTGTTAAAATTCTGGCCACAATAGTGACATTGAGTTGAGCTAACATAGCATGCATGCTTACTGATACAGACCTCGCTGGTTGGAGACTTCTTTGTCCATCACACACTTGAATATTGAGTAACATGAATTTTTACTTAGGTGGTAGCATCCATATTTACCTAATCTCCTCCAACGCTTACATGAAATTAAATTTTATTTATATGTAAGTTAATTTTTTTTTAAAATATACATTTAACAAAGTTAATTTTATTGTGACATAAGAACACATTGTTACGTGGCGAAGCAAACACAAGCTTAGATTATTCTCCCTCGTGACCTGGTGGATGAACAAGCATCTAGGTACCCAGTGTACATAGCATAGCAGCAGATCGCATGAAAATTGAGATGGCGATAGTTAATGAATGAAGACATTTTGGTGAGCACTGGTGAGAGATCACATGATGTATGTGGCATCGCCAAAATGAAGGAGCAGGGAAAATGGGAGGTCCCGTAGAAAATCTGCCAACCTGCGTCTGACGCGATTCCCACAAGTTAAAGTCCTAGGACCAACCCCGCTGGGAATCAAACCCTGGATCATCTTGGTGGGAGGCAAGTGCTCTAGCCACTGCACTGCACCAATCACTGCCCGATGAAGATAGTCTATTGCTGCTCCATCATAATGCACCACTATCAATTATAGTACTTCTGTCTGACAGATTGCAGTGATATCTTGAAGAGTTTTTTATTCACAGTGATATTTTCTGCGAAAAACCCAAAGCCAATAACAATAATAAATGTAATTCCTCAAGAATAAAATTATTGGATTTTATGAACTTCTGCAAAATTTTTTGTTTCACTGCTGCCACTTACCAACTGATACAGTAGTAACTGCAGTATGTTAATTTTTGTTTGCTGACCAACATATTTTAAGTAACCTTTAATTTTGATAAAACGTCCTAACATGAGAAAACATATCTTAAAACAATTTTTTTTTACCTACTTTGGGGAGTGAAGAAAAATTAAAGTAGGATTTAACGAAACCTCAATTTACAGTAAAGATTTTCGGCAACTGTACATTTATCGTAGTTAAATTGGGGTTCTACTTTATTGTATAAAATTATGCATTACAGTAATACTCACAGTAATTTAAAGTAATTGTATCCTAAAGTAATGATCAGTTATACATTTTTAACTTATTACATTCAACTGGCGACCTATTTCAATAAATGCACCGACAGCCTTGTCAATGTCTTCTGGGGAATGAGCTGCAGAAAGTTGGACTCTGATTCTGGCTTTGCCTTCTGGAACGACAGGGTAGCTGAATCCTATCACGTATATTCCTCTCTCTAGAAGGCAACAAAGAAACAATTTAGATGGCTGTTAGTAAAAATATCTTTCCGTATTACATAAACCTGATTTCAATTTCAGTAAGATTGTATTAAAAACGTAGTTCATAGAAAATTTTTAATGGTTTTGTGTTCTCATCTCCAGCATGTCTTTCTTGATTATCCTGGCATCAAAATTAGCAGATATTACACTATTAGTAAAACTGTTTAGTAGTTTCCATTTAAGTTTTCTTATTTACAGGGGTAAGAAATATTGCATCACATCTAGTTAGACGTGTAAGGGAAGGGTGGGCAAAGTAGTTAGTGCGAGTAAAGTGGACACCGGCTGTTTCAATAGTTGTACGGTGCTGCCACCAAAGGGCAGATGCTGTAAGAATTCTGCAAGGAAGCCATTAGTAGGGTGGAAACGTTTCAACCAACGGTATTTTCTCCACGCACGTTTACTGTGGGTTTTGTACTTATTGACCATGTTAATATAGGATGAACTCATCACATAAATTTTACATCAAAACAACAAAATGTAACATGAAAATGCATACAACAAAACCCATTTTTAACAACCACTTTTATAACAACGCACTTCTCTATAACAACCCTTTCCTCAAGAACAGTGAGATTTTAAAATAGGGGTTTTACTGTGTAGTTAAACCTCATTATAAAGACCCTATTCTAAGAAATTGAGGGGGGGCCTTTATAGAAAGGTTTTACTGTAATGCCATGATAAAACCAAGGTTAACTTATTGTATCAGAAGGGATTATACTGGTGTAATGGCATCACAGAGGGCAAAGTAGTCATGCCAGCAAAGTATTTGTAACACAATTATTACAGTTACATAAATATATTGTAACCACAGATAAATCATGAATGTTTTTTTAATGCTCTCGGTAACTAATTTATAACCATTTAAAATCAATGTCTTAAAACCTTTTAGGCTCAACTTGTTTGACATTTTTGTTAAACTCATAAGTTACATATATGTTAATAAATGGGCTGTAGACCTACATATATAAAGATGTATTTATTTTTATTACCATTCCTTATATTTTTAAATGATGATGATTTATCGTTGACCTCTTAGCAAATACAAGCATTTTTTGGTATTTTTGAAAATGTAAATCCAATAAATCCTAAAGTAAATACCTATATTTTGCACAGTAAACCTCATTGTTTGTAGTATCGTTCATAAGATATGTTCTGTAAATTATCAACCATACTCTTAGTGAAAATAACTCCGTAAGATGCCCACTTTGCACAACCTTTCCCTGTAATACGGTATCCCTTTTAAGACTTTTTCCTGGGTAGAATACACATACTTTTCTGTCCCTTCAAAAATGTCTGAGCAAAAAAATTATCTGCATTAAGTACTGCATCCTTCTTGAGACCCATTGCTTGCGAATGTACATACGTGTGTGTGTGTGTGTACATGCAATTATTGCATTGTGTTTTCATGTAGTAGGTAGGTATAATTAAGCTGCTTAGTGTAGTACAGTATAATACTGTAATAGCAGAAACACAGTTATAACAAGGTATTTTCGAGGAGGAGGGACGACGACGACGACAATAATAATAATTATGATTTTATGAATACATAGATACATGTACGTGTTTGTGAAGCATGCTTGCTGTGTCATTCAGGACAGCATGAAACACACTTTCTCCCTCCAACTGCTGAGTAAATAATTTTGATACATATGTGGCACTGTCGGATGTTCTACTCATTTTTACAATATCAATAATTTTGTATCGTCATAAAGGGCACTTACAAACCTGTTTAAATATGTACACAACAGTATAATTTATTAGGTGAACAGTAAATTGTATTTTTAAATGGGTTCAAACACGATTTTAATGTGATTTTTGGGTTTTAGGGCGATGGGGGTCAAAATCAGCTAAATTTGGTAATAGCAAGGACACTGCTATAATGATGAATGAACCTGAAACTACGGCACCTTGCTATGATGGGATTACTGTATGTAGTACATCAGCAACTAAGTAAATCTTGTGTGAAATTTTACATATGAGGATTATCTGTTACATAGTTACGAATAACATAGATCTGCCAATGAATACACAGCCTTGGACAGGAAATGTGGATAGATTTGCTAATTTTGTTCAACATGGGAGCACTCATTTAAAAATTAAGTAAAGTCAGTGCATTTAAAATGTATCAATCTTCTTCAAACTGTTATGTACAAATACAACTTACCAAGCATTCTGTCAGCAAAAACATTTGCAAGTCTTGCATCCCCCAGCATCACAGGACAGATAGGGTGATTTTTCCCTGCTATAGTGAAACCAGCTTCACTCATTTTCTGTCTGAAGTGAGAGGTGTTAGCTTTTACTCTCTCAAACAATTCTGAGCTGCTCATTAAAATATTCAGGGCCTGGATGAATAAAACATGAAAATACATATTGCACTTAAAGGAAAATTAAATCATAATTCTGAGTGAGTATTTTAGTAACATATAAATGGGAATTGCTTACAGCAGTAAAATGCTGCCAAGATGGTTTTTAATATACAATATTCAATATTACTCTGTAAGCTTATTTGTTCGAAAATCAGTGTGAAACACAATTTATTCTGTTGTACAATATTCAGAACTTAGGCCAAGTAATGATCAACATGTGAAACAATGTAATCTGATTGACGGCAAACTATTGCCTGAAATAATGAGTAAATTAATTTAACATCAAATTACTTTAATGTGTGTTTTGCTATATTCTGATTTGGTTATACTGTATCAGGCAGGCTACTGTATGCAAATACAGTAATAGTGATAAATTTATACAATTACTATTTATGAACAACTTCAAATTAACATGTACTGTATTACAGTTATAAACTGCTTCACAAGTGAAAGGTTCCTCAAAAGTGTCATCTATTCTGCTTGTTTCATATTTGCTATTCTTGTATCACTGCTTTGTTGGATGTAATGAATGCAATCTAACCTCAATGCCAGCTGCTACTACAGGTGGTGGCAAAGCATTGGAGAAGAGGTATGGCCGTCCTCGCTGCCTCAGAAACTGTACCAGTTCTACTGGCCCAGTTGTGTACCCACCAGACGCTCCACCTAGTGCTTTCCCTAGCGTTGAGTTGATGATATCCACTTTACCCATCATGGAGAAGTACTCCTCTGTTCCTCTAAACAAACAGTATGATAGTAACAGTTTAAGCTGAAGAATTCAAGTTATAAAAAATTACTACCGGTACCA
This sequence comes from Medauroidea extradentata, assembly GCA_003012365.1. NCBI lineage: Eukaryota > Metazoa > Arthropoda > Insecta > Phasmatodea > Phasmatidae > Medauroidea > Medauroidea extradentata. Next base: position 69,513 of record PNEQ01003613.1, on the reverse strand, counting down.
GTAGGCTTGCTTAAAGTTTTTATTTAAGCATTTTAGATACTTAAATTTTCCCTGAAAAACTTAGGAACCTCATTACAGGTTTTCAAATGAGTATTTTAGTACTTTGTCTTTCTGAATTAAAACTCTTATTTTTAGTGAAATGTATTTTGACAGTGGACAAAATTGCATTAAAATTTTTGTTGCTATTTTAATCACACACTGTTTTATAAAGGTAACTTTAGTGGTGAGGGCACCATAAATAATTCACCATAAGTTCATTTTTGTTATCAAAGTTAGGGAAAATATTTACAAGGATACTATTACATTTACATAAAATTCTGTAAGTTTTGTAGTTATGTGTAAGATTATGTCTCACAGTTTTTAAATCAAGAAATGTTAATAAATACAAAAATGAAATCAAAATACGTAACATTTTACAGTTATAAACATGCATCCATGTGCATGCACATATGCAAACAGAGGGCCACAGTTGGCTTAGTGACAAAAGACCTAGCCTCCTATCAAGGTGGTCTGGGTTTGATTTCTGTCGGGGTAAAGCCAGATGTTATCATGTAGGAATTGTACCAGATGGTGTCGTTGGTCTACTGGTTTTTTCGGGAATCTCTCATTTCCTTACCCTTCATCTTGGCATTGTTTTATGTCCTCATGTCACCTAGATTTATGTGCTGGCTAAAATAATTTCATGCAAACACAGACATTATCTTTCATAGTAAAATTTTGTGAGATACTGGAGGAAGAGGAATGGTATGGTATTGCCTCCATCTAAATCGGAAGAAGAGGTGTTGTGCCTTTGAAACTAACATTTTTATGTTGGCTGGTATTATGCAGATTATTTTATTAGCACACAGCATGTATTGTGAAAATTTGAAGTTTTTACAAGTGTGAGTGTCATGATATATTTATGTATGTACAGTAAACTCTCAACTATCCACTTATGAAATAACTGTGCCATTTCACAACAAAAATAAGGAATACATTAAAATATTCACGTTATCTGTGAAAATCCTGATTATCCTTAGAATACAGATCATTCAAGATTCTTTGGAAATGTATTTTAAACTTTTATAGAGGAACTTCCACAAACAGGTAAAAAAATTAGTGACAAGTAGCAAACTCCCATAGCAAAAAAATGTATTCATACCTAAAGAAATAAAAGGAACCTAACAGTACGTAAACTATCACTGTGGATTATCCGTCATTATCGTAACCCGTGAATACTCGGAATAGTCTGGTGTTGACTCTACTACCTTACAACTTGCAGTGTGACGTTTTGCCTGCACCAGGATTCCTACAGTTCGAGTCAAATTTATTTCCCTGACTTCCCAGACCAATAAATAAAAAAATTCTCACTCAAATATGACAATGAAAAAGGTATTACTGTTCTAGAAATAGTGGTAAGTATATTTATTCATACCTCTCACAAACAACAACACATTTTATACCATGATCATTATTACTGTACTTTCATTACTGGCACTTTACTATAATTCCAAATTAAGTATACAGTAATTATGCCAGCTTTCCGTTTTTATCTGTTGCTTAAAACAAAATTTATCAGGATTTTCATTTGGCATGAATACAAAAAAATTTCCAAACATTGTAGTTCAATAAATACACACTATTTCAACACATAATGTTAATATGTAACAAACCAAAGATTTTTCCATAACAAAACAAACATGCTTCATAAAAATAGTACAAGTTTACAGTGAGTAGGCCACCACTACCTTCAAAGGCAAAGAACACAAATTCCTTTCAGTCTTCTGCAAAATTTAAGGTAGCTTATTGTAATAAAACTAGCTGTTGTATTGTTTAAAAATAAGAGTGACGGAAAAGCAGTGTAAGACTTAAATTTCCTATGCAAAACAGTTTAATTCTTTTTCATTGTTGTATATTTGTCTGTTTATGTATGGTTGAGGGATGTGGGATCTGGAAGGTTGGCAAGACAGTTGTTTTTGAGGATTGCAGTAATGGAGCGAGAGAGTGAATTGTGTATAAGAGTTACATTGTGTATAACATGGATAATAAAGCAGTATGTAACACTATTGGCGACAAGGATGGGACTGGCGAAAATCCCGAGAATCATGATGATAAACAGTAAACTTGTGCATCTACCGGGAAGAATAATTACAATGCACAAGTGTTGTGGAGATAATAGTTTCAGCGGAGTGGCATCATGGCATTTGGAAAGATTTCTGAGTGTAAATTCGCGGAACCTAATACTTAGGCTCAATACAAGGTCAGATTTTTTTTTTTGCAGAAGCAAATAAAATTATGGATGCAAAACAGCTAAGAGCAACATTCCTTACAGTGATAGGTGAATCAGCGTTAGTCTTAGTAACCTCGCTAATTACACGTAAGGAGTTAGTTGATATCAGTTATGAAGAATTAATAAAAGTATTGGATAGCCATTTCAATCCTAAGAAGAATAAGATTGCAGCATGTTTTGGTTTCACGAATCGTAAGCAACAAAATACAGAAACTGTTGCGGAGTTGAAACTGCTGTCAAGAGGATGCAATTTTCAAGATCTGGAGAATACGCATTGTGTGTGGGGTTAAGAATGAGAGACTTCCAACATCAGCTGCTATCGGAGTAAGATCTAACCTACAATAAGGCATTAAGATCTCTGCTGCGTTTGAAGCTGCAATTAGAAATGTGGAAACAATTTCAGCTGCACAGAAAGAAATTAAACAAGTTAGCGAAGGAAGCTGTAGTACTTCTGAGAAGAATCAAGAGTGTTGTCATAGTAGTGGCAAGAAAGAAGCCAAGTGGAAGGATAATGCAAAAAAGAATGATGTGGCAGTTGTATGTTTCCGGTGCTGCAGTGTGGTGGGACATAACACATCAGAGTGCAGACACAAAAATATTATCTGTTCACGTTGCCATAAAGTAGGTCATATTAAGAGAGTATGTTGCAGTAATAGCAGTACTGCGAGCAAAAAGGCAGGCAAATCATAAGTATACTGTACAGACTCTGGGCTGAATAGAAGTGAGGATGAATGCCCTACGGAAGAACACTATGGCTCATTATTTAATACCACCCTTAATATGGAAAAGGTTAAGGCACGTGGTTTTGCAGTTAAATGGGAAATCTCATGAATTTGAAGTAAACTTGGGTGCTACATTAACTATTATAAACCATGATGTATTTATGAAGCTTTTGGCCTAATCGAAGACCAAACAGGCCTGTTTTGCAACCTAGTAGCCTACAGTTTGTTTAGCTTTGTGGGGAGGAAAGTGTGTACCTGTGCATGGGCAAGTTTCTGTAAAGGTTAATTTCAAACGCAAATGTTTTGTTCAGGATTTAACTGTAGCAGATCTTGGTGGAAGAAGCTTGCTACGCAGAAATTGGTTTGAAGATCTTGGAATATCTATACAAGGAATCCATAACAATGAAGGAAATGGCATTTTGGAGGAGTATGAGCCATTGTTTCACAAAGAGAGACTGCCATCCTTGAAAGTATCACCTGTCCACATTAAGTTGAAGACAGATGCAGAGCCCAGATTTTTTAAAGCAAGATTGGTAGCAATACCATTATGATCTCTAGTACATGAAGCCTTAGACAGTCTAGTTAATGAAGGGGTACTGGAACCAACATTTTCAAGTTGGGCAACACCTGTCGTACCAGTGTTAAAAAAGAATGGCAGCACATGCATATGTGCAGAACTACAGTAATACTGTACTGTAAATCCATGCATTCAGCAAAATACATATCCACTGCCCACAATCAATGAGCTCTTCGTTAATCTAGGAGATGGGATAATGTTTTCTCAACTGGATGTGAAGCAAGCATATTTCCAACTGCGTGTGGATTACTCTACTGTCGAAATTTTGACATTAAGCACTTCAAAGGGAGTGATTTCATTTACGCCCGTTACCACAAGGGTTATCTGCAGCTCCTGGGATATTTCAGTATTTTATGGAGCAATTATTGTCGGGCTTCAGGGGGTTGCAGTTTTACCATATGACATTGAGGTGGCAGGATCCAAAAGCCAGGAACATTATGCCAGACTGAAAGGAGTTTTGCACAGGATGACGGAAGTGGGAATGACCTTTAATAAAGGGAAGTGTCACTGTAGAGTGCCACACTTGACTTTTCTTGGGTTTATTGTGAACAAGGATAGAATTCAGTCAGATAGTGAAAAAGTCAGTGCTATTCATGAAGTGTCTGAGCCAAGAAATAAAACCGAATTAAAGGCTTTTCTCAGCCTTCTAAAATTTATGAAAGTTTTTTACGTGGGAAAGCTCACGTTGTAGAGCCACTGCACAGACTTCTGAAGGGTGATACTACATGTAGTTTTGGACCCATGGAGAGAGCAGCATTCGAAAACTGTAAGACACTGTTGCAGACAACATAAGTTTTAGCTCACTATGATGAAGATAAACCGCTAATACGAACCTGTGATGGAAGCCCATATGGGTTGGGGGCAGTGTCAGCAGTGAAGGAGAAAAATGGGCAGGAACGGCCTTTAAGCGTTTGCCTCCAGGACTCTGTCGATTACAGAACGTAACTATGGACAGTTCAATAAGGAATGTCTTGCAATGGTATATGGAGTGAACAAATTAAAAAAAAATATACGTTAGTTCCTGATCACAAACCATTGTTGGGGGTGTTTGATCAGGACAAGCCCGTCTACTACGTTATACCGTTATAACCGCATAACGGTGGCGACTGTTCCTCTCCTCATTTTCCTATACCCTCAAGTACAAATCAAGGAAGCGATTAGGACATGCTGATGCATTAAGCAGGCTGTCTTTGCCCGAGACAGTGGAAGGCCTTCCACATCCAGCTGATGTACTCATCCTATAATCTGAGGATGCTCCATACAATGCCACTGACACTGCTGCAGCCACAGATGATGATGATAATGATGTGCTACGAACAGTAAAGACGTGGGTAGAAAATGGGCAAGTCAATCTTGAGAATTGTCAGACGGTGCCAGAAACTGGAAAATTTAAGGCACTGATTAATGAGCTGTCATCCCGTGGGGCCGTGGTTGTATCTTGTGGTCAAATCATGTGGTCACTCCACAATGTTTGCAAAGGCTCATCCTTGAAGAACTTCGTTTGCATCACCCAGGTATTGTAGATGAAAGAATTAGCGAGATACTATTTTTGGAGGCAAGGTATTGATGCAGACACAGAGCAGATTGTAGGGGGATGCCAGTTATACCAGCAAGCAAGGCATAGCAGACCAGCAATACAAAATTTATTTTGGACAAAGCATAGTCACATATGGCAATGGTAACCTGTAGACTTCTTAGGCCCATCACAGGGACGAAGCTCTCTGATCATTGTAGATGCCTACTCAAAATGGCTAGAGATCATTCAAACACGATCAATAACTTCAGCAGTTGTAATATCAGTTCTGCAAAATGTCTTTGCCACACATGGATTACCTGAGTGCATAGTTTCTGACAATAGTAGGTACTAACTTTATGCCAGAGGAATTTATGACATTTCTACAGAGGAATGGCATTCAACACGTGTGTACACCTTCCTACAACCCAGCCAGGAACGATATGGCAGAAAGAGGAGTTCAAACTGCAAAGAATGCACTACGGCAGATGTTGAATCAAAATATTAATAGTGAACTACCTCAATACATGCTAATGCAGAGAAATACCCCCAGACTGACCACATGAAAATCACCAGCAGAGCTACTTTTTGGTAGACGATTACGAACAGTGTTTGACAACATGCACCCAAACCGTCAGGCCCACAAACCACAGCATGTACAGAATTTCAGGAAGTTTCTTCCAGAGCAATTCGTGTGGGAACAGCGACAAGTAGGTGACCTGTGGAAGCCTACAGTAGTATTGACTGCGGAAGGACAAGTGCGCTACAAGATTTTGCAAGAGAATGGGGTGCTAGCAATGCGATACGTGGACCAGCTCCAAATCCAAAATACGGATGCTCGCTAGTTGGATACACCTTGTTGCAAGCCAGTACCACTACCGCAACCAGCAGTCCAAGCCGAAGCGGGAGATGACCGGCCTCACCTGACAGCTGAGGAAACTGTCAGAGAAAAGGAAGATCAAGCCCCTTTTCTTTGGTTCCCAAATTGCAAGGACACTGAGGAGTTGCTACAACAATCAAGCACAGGACAGCGAGAGCTGCATGGTGCTTATCCCCGATGCTGCGACACTCTCAGCGGACAGGAGCAGGGACACACAGCGGATATAAACATTTTGTATTGAGTAGTGTTCAGTTACCATGGTCAAGTTATTTTTCTGCACTGTGTGTTAATTTGTTAATGTTCAGTGTGTCCTAAGTTGTGGTGTAGGACCTGTCATTAGAGTTTTATGGGGGAACAAGTGTTGACTGTTTATGTACGGTCAAGGGATGTGGGATCTGGAAGGCTGGCAAGACTGTTGTTTTTGAGGAATGTAGTAATGGAGTCGGAGAGTGAATTGTGTAAGAGTTACATTGTGTACAACACGGATAATAAAGCAATCTATAACATTCACCAATCAAAATTTTATTGAACACAAAACTTCAAACACATGCATATGCACAACTAACAAACTTCCTTTATTACCTTCACACCTTCATTTATTGCTAGATGTAGAACCTTCGAAATATATACAGTAAGCTGAACAGAATTTATTGCAACTGGAAATGAAAATAAAAACAACAGACCCGCAAAGGAAAGATAGGTAACTAAAAAACTTTGACATTATTATCTTTAGTTTTACTTTGCCCACTATTAAATAAAACTTCTCTGACACCCAAAATTTCCTGACTTTCCATGCTGTGGAAACCCTGTGCTCTCAGATAAATACTAAATAAAATCCTCCCCCCCCCCTCTTCCCAATTGATCTAGAGCTCCAATTTGAGGCTACATATTTTTAGGAAGTCCTGTCTGTTTCATTTAGATAGCCAAACAGCTGCCACAAAATCGGCAACTAAAGTTCGGAACTTGCATATGCAAGATTTGCCAATTACTGCTTAGCTATGCTATTACTATACACATACGGCCAGATTGCTGAATGTTTAGACTTGTGTACAATTTATGGTTAAGTCATTTAACTTACTACCTTTCGCTCTTTGACATGGTACAAAAATGCTAACAGCTTTAAAATTACCTGCCAGTTTGGCCAAAGAAGCCAGTGGCATGTGCTTCATCAACAAACGTTAGAGCACCATACTTCTTGGCTAGATTGCAGATATCTGGCAGTGGTGCAACATTACCATCCATTGAAAAGACACCATCAGTCACTATGACTTTCAGTCGACAGTTCTGTGCTTCTTGCAATTTTGCTTCCAAGTCTAATACATTGAAAACTCATTTAAAAAAAATTTCCCAAAAAATAAATTTTTCTGTGAATCAATACAAAACATGACCAAATTATAAATTTTCACCATCAGGAACTCTACATGTGTAGTTTTATTAATTTTATTACTTATGCTCAAAGTATTACGTATCACAAAATTATAATACTGTATAAAAAGTTAAGAAATTAGTCTCCCATTAACCAGCGATACCTGACATGACCTATACTGTAAAGACGGAAAGAATATAATTACTTTTAAACTATAGATGAATGTAGCTACTATATTATTATAAAAAGCTATTTACAAACAAAGACAGCCATGCTGGTGGAAAAAATTAATGCAAATGTAACTTACAACTGTCAGACAATAAAAAATATAATAATGTGTGATTTCTGTGAACTGACAAACAAAATGACAAACATTCATAGTACTAATAGTTGGAAATGATGACAAAATAGATATAAAGTTAACAAAAATTAAAACTAAGAATTTATTTCTTAAAAAATTAACTGAATAAAGTTTAATTTAACGGAAAATTAGGTAAGTTAATTGAATAAATGTTTTAGAATCAGAAATATCTGTTGGTAAAAAAAATCTTGCCAAATTATTTTATTGAAAACATTTACATCACAATTTAGCACACACCACAAACAACTGATAACAAAAAAATTCACAGTTTCCTTGGGAAATAGAGCGTGTAATTGAAGTGTGTGCATGTGCATATATATCTGCTTGTGTGTGTGTGTGGGCGCGCACGCGTGCATATATATATATATATATATATATATATAGAGAGAGAGAGAGAGAGAGAGAGAGAGAGAGAGACAGAGAGAGAGAGACAGAGAGAGAGACAGAGAGAGAGAGACAGAGAGAGAGAGAAAGAGAGACATACACAACACAAGAACATACATTGGCGTGGGAATTGGGTGGAGGGGGGAGATACAAGGGTACATTGTTCCCCTCCCCCCTAAATTTTGAAGGTGGGGTATACAATATAGCATTTGCACCCCCTAAATTTGTGTCACTGGAAAGTAATTTAAATGATATATAAACTTACTTTTTTTATAACTAATTTTAGTGTTTGCATAAGTCCCAACTCATACTCTACTGTCAAAATCAAAAGTGACACTTCTGACTATGGTGGAAATTTACATCCATTACGGAAGAAAATGAGGAAGGGCGGAGGACTAAATACAATAAATAAAATATTCTTTCTCGAGATACATAAAAGTTGTATGACAATACATCTTTATAGAATTACAGAATGTAACCCCGGTTTAAATTATTTATTGCAGGGGGGCCTATTGTGGAAAATACAATTCAAGCGTACGTGTACGAGCTATTCCGAACAGACAGATTCGCATACAAAATAAGTGCACGAAATGAGCACCGTTGGTCGACAAGATAGCGGCTATTCGACTGTCTATCTCGACTCACAAAATATGACTTTGTATGACAACTAGAGCGGAAGTTCAGTGTGACTAACTCAATCAAACGCAAAAGGAAATATTGCAGTAATTGAAAAACTGGAGTCTGAAAATTTGCACATTGTATACAGTAAATATCATATTTTCGGATGGCTTGTGCTTGTTTGCTGCCAAAAATTTTCAGGTTCGAAACTCCCCCACAAGTGAATTTTTTTTTAATTTCATGAAATACATTTGTAACATACCGCGTGTTGCGGACTATAAAAAATATTACAAACTGAAACAATTGTATAAACAAACAAGTTTTACTAATCACAAGTTACAAAGTTGGCAATTTAAACATATGGAAAATCCAAATATGTGTCCACACAGTGGACATTACTAACGTCTGTGAGACGGAAAATTAATATTTGAAAAATTTATAAATTATATTAATTAGTTTTACAAGGATCACAAAGTATATAGACTGAAAAAAGAAAATATCTGGGCAAGTCATCACAAAGGTAGTTACTTCCGCGGGCTCCATAAAGTCAAAATCTGGTGTATTAAAGCTAGAAGTTAATAAAGCAACACACGTGTGTGCAAAAAGCCATCGGGCAATTCAGCAACAAATAATCACAATAGCTAATAAATACCGAGTGGAAAAGTCAAATAGCAAAGAACAAAGCAAACCCTACAAAAAGCATTTTAATACCGAGAGAGAGAATTTTTCATCAGACGGCGACCGAAAAAAGGAATTTAGAAAAAACATTATAACAAGAATTAAATTAATTTAAACACAACACATGACGGCAGCCGCCTTGCTCGCCATGGAGGGACAAGTACCCAACCTACCCTATCACACTAACTAGGAGCTCGGAAGTACTTACATTCTCAGTGCCCACGTCCAGAAGAGAAAGGAAAGAGTGAGCTCACGGCCCACACAAGAACCTTAGTTCAACCTGGCCAGAGTCTAGCTAACGCACCTGCACAGGGAAGAGGAGAAGGGGAAGCATAGAGTAAGAGCAAGGAAATATAGCGATACTAAACAACAGCCTTCCGAGCCATCAAATAGTCACGTGGTCCATTGTGCACCGCCGACGAGAGCGCTGTAGGCACCCAAACTGTGCACATTAATAATTCCACATTGTAAAAAAACTCTATGAAACATTAATTTATTTTACGTAATTTTTTGTTTTAGATTTATTGTAACTAATATTTATTTTCCGTTTGTAGAGATGAAACAACTAATGTTTTATGCAAATGTATATGCACATAAATTACTCTTAAAATTAGTAATTTATACGCCTCACAAATATTTAGCTACGCTTCTCCGGTAAACATTTTGTTAAACAAAAGCGTAATTTTTAAAATAAATAACCTATATTTGAACATGAAGAGTTACTTATTCCTGTTAGATAGGTTAAAGAAAACACAGCAAGCTTTTGGAGTAAAGCTAACAGAATGAAGGTTTTAAAACACTAAAGATGAAGTCAGTTTTAACCTACAGTAATGTCGTTATCCAATAAATTATGCATATAACTTTTCTTTAGATATTTCTGTACGCATCATTCTGAAGCAAACAACACCTCAATATCTCAACTGATTATAGATAGCTATCGTTGCCTTTAAGTCCCTTTAGGGGTCGAATTTGGAAAAATATTACTTACATATCATAGACAGACATTTGTAGCCTATAAGTATTTAACTGGAGTGAAAATTAATACAATAACACGTCACAGCTAAATCAACGATCCATTGAAAAAACATATATCAACCTAGAAAGTTATAATCTAGAAATATGCTGAAATATATTTACAAACATTTATGTAATCATCATCAGGAAGCGAAAAGTAGCTTTATATCTCGAATGACTTGAGCGATGGACTCACATTCGGGAGGACTTGAATATTGAACCGGTAATCCTTCAGTTTTCTATGGTTTTCTGAAATTGCTCCAGGCGAATGCTGAGATGGTTCCTTAACAAAGGCCTGGCCGACTCCTCTCCCAGCTCCTGATATTGTACCAAGTTGTGTGTCACCGTCTCTAATGACATCGCTGTTGACGGAATGAAAGCTCACTTATCTACCTACCTATATCTCGAATAATCTGTCCCCTGATTTTTGCATGTGGGAATCGTGCTAGACGATGCTGTTGGTTGGCGGGTTTCCTCGGGGATCTCCCATTTCCCCCGCCCTTTCATTCTATTGCTGCTCCATACTCACCTCATGTCACCCCTCACAAGCGCTAGAGTAAGTGCTTAACAAACTCTCTCTCTAACGATTCAAACGATATTGAGGATGTTTCTAAAACACGTCCACATATTTTCATCTTGTGCTGGAGCACCAGCCATTTGGGCAATAACTGGACCTTTGGATCACTGGTTTGACGGGATCTGAACCCTGAGTGCTTGTGTGGTGTGACTGCAGTGTGAACTTGAACTGTCTGGCACACTGATCACCCGGTGCACGCACATTTGACCTTTGGCTGTTTTCGGGTCTCGTCGGAGCCGTTCGGATCCCCTCCTTCTTCTCTCCCCCCTTTCCTCTTTGTGGCTCGTCAGCGGGGGTGCTTTCGCCGCTCGGGGAGTCACTTCCCTTCCAGCCGCTGCCTTGTGTGTTGTTAGTGGTCTCTCTTTCAGCACCCATCCTAGATATTGGACGTAGTAAGTTATATTTAGTTTCCTTTTGGATAGCTTGAGCATAAATTAACCTAGTTCTCTGTAAGTCGCGTGTTTTCCCGTTATTTTAGTGTTGCTTGTTTCCGAGTGCGACGGTGTGCTGAGAGACGAGCTCTCTAGACCCCATTTGTACGTGCCTGAGTTGTATTTGGTGTAACGTTAGAGTCTGTTTGACTACTTGGTACCTCCGTGATCGTGTTCACCAAAATTGCATTTTTTGATAATCTAAATAAATGCAATCTGTTATGCACCAAACCGCCGTGTGTGTTTCATGTAGAGAGTAGACTATGCTCAGGTCCAACCCATGATCTTGTTTCTCCCATTTGTGCGCTTGTAGTTAGCTTAATCTCCATAGAGACTGAATTTAGAAAAACCTTTGAATAACATGTTAGAATATTTTATGAGTGTCTCATAGACTTTGTGACGTGCACTGGCACGTAGCACTTACTTGGCCTCTTATCATACAGTAATTTCAATTTTTTTTGTCTTAATTGATGTTTTCTTTTCTTTGTTGTTAATAACAAATTAAGTAGGCCAAATTAACCAGGTATAAGGATGTATACGGCGGGATCCAACATATTAATTGGGGATGCGAGTAGAGAAATTTACATTAAAAT